>JASAMX010022575.1:0-12500 GCA_030248175.1 Microlaimidae sp. YZB2_3
GGCACATTTTTTATTTATTAACAAATAAAATAAAATTTGGTAGGCAATAAAAGAGAATAATATAGGTGGGTACATGATTTAAACACACTCCAATACCTTGATTGAATTAAAACCAATCTGTAGGAAAAATCTTTTAGTTTTTTTTACTTAATTTGAAAACTGGGTCTTTGGACAATGTTTCAAGAAATATTTGGAAAAAATTAATTCGTTAAATTAATTCAGGTCAAATAAATGAATATATATAAACTATAATTAAGTGTGCTTGGTTGAAAGACCGCGCCAAAAGAAAGATAAATTTTAAAAAGGTTTCTTGAACTACGGAAAGATTTCATCGAAAATTTTCTAGAAATAAAAAAAATAACACTTTAAAATAACAAACGCTTTTATACCTAATAATATTGCGGTTTCATTAATTGGTTGGTTCTTGGTTACATTTAAATTTATAATTTTACTTGAAAATACCTAAGATAATTAAAATACAAAAAGCAAGTTTTTTTCAATTAAAAACTGTTTTTATCTTACATATTGTTTTTATGATTAAATTATCTGGCTGACGCTGAAAATTAGAATGCAACATGAGAGGACCAATTAAATTTGTGCGGTAATGACGTTTTAAAAAAAACAAATAAGAACACAGAATTTTTTTAAATCCACCTTTTCACAAAATATACAAAAATTAACCAATTTTAGCCATTAAAAAATTTCACGGTTTAAAAAAAATAATTCAATAAAAGAAATTTATATTATAGGCAAAATAAATTTCTCAGTGATGGCTGATAAGATGGACAGTATCGAATTGACTATTTAAACAACAAAAACACTCAAAAAATAATTTTAAAAGTGGAAATATAATAAACAAAGATTAAAAACTGTATTTTGAAAATAATATACATTTATTAAACTAAATTAATTCGGTCAAAACTTGAAATTTTTTAAGGGCTAAAATTGGTTAATTTTTGTACACTTTTGTGAAAAGGTGCATTCTAAAAAAATTCCGCGTTCTTATTTGTTTTTTTTAAAACGTCATTACCGTATAAATTTAATTCGGTCCTCTCATGTTGCATCCCTTCTTTCAGCGTCAGCCAGATAACTGAATCATAAAAACAATATGTAAGATAAAAACAGTTTTTAATTGCAAAAAAACTTGCTTTTTGTATTTTAATTATCTTAGGTATTTTCAAGTAAAATTATAAATTTAAATGTAACCAAAAAACCAACCAATTAATTAAACCGGCAATATTATTAGGTATAAAAATGTTTGTCATTTTAAAGTTTTTTTTGTATTTCTAGAAAATTTTCCACTGGAAAATTTTCCGTAGTTCAAGAAAACTTTTTTAAAATTTATCTTTCTTTTGGCGCGGGCTTTTCAACCAAGTATACTTAATTAAAATTTATATATATTCATTTATTTGACTCTAAATTAATTTAACGAATTAATTTTTTCCAAGAATATTTTGAAACATTGTCCAAAGACCCAGTTTTCAAATTAAGTAAAAAAACCTAAAAGATTTTTCCTACAGATTGGTTTTAAATCAATCAAGGTATTGGAGTGTGTTTAAATCATGTACCCCACCTATATTATTCTCTTTTATTGCCTACCAAATTTTATTTTATTTGTTAATAAATAAAAAATGTGCCAAAAAAGTTAAAAAACACCAATCTTAAAGTTTTCAACGCTTTTAATAGATTTAACAGATTACTTCGTCATAATTTGGTTCTAAAATAGTTGAATATTTTTAGTTCATTTAATTTCGTATTGAGTTTAAGAATTAAACGATGTTTTCCAACAAATGTTGGTAAGTATTTCTGACAGGCTTTTAAAATTATGTTAACATTACTCAAAGCATCTATAATTTATCAAACCAAGAATATTGATAAAACGTAGTTGTTGCCTTTTAAACATTGATTTTTTTGCCTTTCGAATTTAAACAGATTTTGTGCAATAATGTATTTTTTAACTTTTTTGGCACATTTTTTATTTATTAACAAATAAAATAAAATTTGGTAGGCAATAAAATAGAATAATATAGGTGGGTACATGATTTAAACACACTCCAATACCTTGATTGAATTAAAACTAATCGTTAGGAAAAATCTTTTAGTTTTTTTTACTTAATTTGAAAACTGGGTCTTTGGACAATGTTTCAAGAAATATTTGAAAAAAATTAATTCGTTAAATTAATTCAGGTCAAATAATTGAATATATATATAAACTATAATTAGTGTGTTGTTGAAAGACCGCGCCAAGAGAAAGATAAATTTTAAAAAGTTTTCTTAACTACAAGATTTCATCAAAATTTTCAAAATAAAAAAAAAAACACTAAAATAACAAACGCTTTATACCAAAAATATTGCGTTTCATAATTTTCTACATTTAAATTATATTACTAAAATACCAAATACAAAAATATAAAAAGCAATTTCAATAAAATCAAAAAATGAATATATATAAACTATAATTAAGTGTGCTTGGTTGAAAGACCGCGCCAAAAGAAAGATAAATTTTAAAAAGGAATTTTCTTGAACTACGGAAAGATTTCATCGAAAATTCTTGCTAAAAATAGAACATAATACAAAAAAAACTTTAAAATGACAAACGCTTTTATACCTAAAAATATTGCGGTTTCATTAATTGGTTGGTTCTTGGTTACATTTAAATTTATAATTTTACTTGAAAATACCTAAGATAGTTAAAATATAAAAATCAAGTTTTTTTCAATTAAAATCTCTGTTTTTATCTTACATATTGTTTTTATGATTAAATTATATCTGGCTGACGCTGAAAATTAGAATGCAACATGAGAGGACCAATTAAATTTGTGCGGTAATGACGTTTTAAAAAAAACAAATAAGAACACAGAATTTTTTTAAATCCACCTTTTCACAAAATATACAAAAATTAACCAATTTTAGCCCTTAAAAAATTTGCATTTAGGTTACAAATTAAGTAATTTAATAAATAATAATCAAAATACAGTTTTTAATCTTTGTTATTGATTCACTTTAGTAAAAAATTTTGAATGTTTTTGTTGTTAAATAGTCGATTCAATACTGCATATATCGCGGTCAGCTAGATTTTATTTGCCTATAATATAAATTTCTTATTGAATATTTTTTATAAACCAGTTGAAATTTTTTAATTATATTTATTGATTATTCTGTATGTTTTCAACCTTTTAATAAAAAAAACCTGATAGATATATACGCACAAAGTAGTAACTTTAAGTTTTAAAAGGTTTTTATTGTGGGTTTTTATGTTTATGTTATAATAATATTACCAAAAATATCAAATTTTGCCGTTTTAATGGCACACGTTCTAATTTCCATTAAAATCCAATCACATTGCTATTTAAATGAAAAAATTTAAAGCTATGTGATTATAATGGCATAAGCCGGTTTCGCTTTTGTATACAGGAATTACATATATTTTTAGTGTATCATATTTTTGGTATTACTTATTGCTATTTTTGTAACTGATATTTCATTGTGACCAGAATTTTATTTTTTCTTTAGTCACTTCTTGTTTTCTTTTTCTTAGCAAAGAAAGTTTTTGTGTTAATATATAAACAATTTTACCTGTAGGTATTGAGCTTAAGAATAATTTTTTGGTATTGTCAAGAATACATGAAAATTAATTAATAAAGAAAGAATAAAATGAAAAAAATTATAGGCTATGGGGTGAATAAATGAGTAGATATATAGATAGTAGAATGGAAAGGACGAAAAAGAAAAAAAGAAAAAAAGAGGAGAGAAAAACAATAAAAAAAAAAACAAAAAAAAAAAAAAATTGGTATTGTTTGAAATTTGCTATTAATCAATATTGCGTTTTAAAAGGATTAAAATTATATCCTAACCAAACAAACATGTACAACAGCTTAAAACCACTCAAATGCTGCTTCTAACACCTTTTATGCTTCTAATGTCTTATTTATATACATTTTGTATTATATCCAAAAATAGAAAAATATACTATTTTAAGTTAAACTCTTTTTAAACAACTAATTTTAATTTTCAGCTGAAATTTTTTGTTTTTGTAAGCTGTAAGTTTTTGTAAATATTGCATGTAACTTCTATTCGATTTCAATTTTAAGCTCGTTTAGCTGAAAACATGCATTGGTTTCAGAAAAATGGTTTTTACAATGATTAATATGAACGGCTTTTTTTCGAAAATTGTTTCCCGTTTTAAAACCGTTAACCGAGTGCTGTTGCGCTTTAACTTTTCAACTAAATAATTAATGTTGGCAAAAGGTTGTTGCTTAGCACGTAATAGTTGTAAAAACTCATTTAAAAGACTTTTTTGCTAAAATTTTAAAAATTAAACACGTTGTTTTCAGTTTTATTTAGATGTAAAATATTAATTTAACAATATAACAGATTCTTACTAAACATTGATGTACTCTACTTGGTTTGATATTTGTTATAAGATCTCTTTTACTTAGAATAAGTAGGTGCATAATAATTCATACAATATTCATTATCCGATACTTTATGGTTTAAGTTGGGCAACTTACTATGACTGGTTAGTATGTACTTATGACAAAACGTCCTTTGGAAAAAGTACTTTTTCCAAAGGACAAATACAGCGTAAAAACGTTCTTTGGACTTTGTCCAAAGGACCACATGTTTATAGTTTTTTGTCCTTTAAAGTTTTTTCTTAGAATTTTATCCAAAGCAAAACGTTGGAGGAGGGAAAAAAACAAAAAAGGAAAGGAGAGGGGGGAGGAGGGGGCAGGAAGGAAGAAGAAAAAAAAAAAAAAAAACAGCGGCAAGAAAAAAAAACAAAACAAACAACGCAGACCCCCACCCACCCCCGCCCCACCACGGGGGAACCCGCCAAAATTCAAGTAGCAATCATGCTTTGTTCAAAAGAAAAGTTCAAAGAACGTTTTGGCTTTTCATAAATTATCTTTTGGACATTGTCCAAAGGATGTTTTGTCATAAATATGAACCAGCCTTAAGTATAGTAATTAATCAGTTTTTATATCTAGATAGTCACCATCATGTAGTTGACATCGTGTATTACCATATCACTCAAATGTTTTTATCTTAACTACGGGTCCGACACAAAAGAGTCCCGGTACAAAAGAGTCCTGAAAAAAATCGCAGCTGGCACAAAAGAGTCCTGGCACAAAAGAGTCCCGGCACAAAAGAGTCCTGGAGAAAATGCATTCATGCGCCCAAGCGCTGCGAGCGCTGAAGTTGGCACAAAAGAGTCCTGGCATAAAATCAATTTTTCACAGCTGAGATACAATGTTTACACCTCAGCTGTCTTCCAGTTTTTTATTTGTTTTTTTTAATTAGCCTCTTAAGAGGTTGTGTGAAGAATTACGGTAAAAAATTTATGTTTTTAAGTATTTTTATTATTTAGTTATTAATACGCTCGAAGTTTTGTGAAGTATTTAAAAAATAAGAAAAACATGTGTTTGGGTTTGTGTGTGTGTTGTGTTGTGTCATGTATTGTGTTTGGGTATAAATTATATAATATTGAATTAGTGTTTTTTGTCATAATTGAGTAACAAAATCAGGTCTAAATGGTTTAGGGTCGATGGAGCCGAGGGAACTTGAAGCCAAAAATAAAAATCGCTAAAACCTATACCTAAGCCTAAGCGAAGCCTAAAAAAAGGTCAAAATTTTTTTTGATGGCTCCAAGTTCCCTACTTGCGGCTCTAAAGACCCCGTACCTGTCTAAATAAGTATTTTAGTTAGGATAAATTTTTTGTTCATAGTTAAAATATTACAATTTTTATCAAATAAATGTTTTGGTCGTAATTGTAAGGTCAACCAGATGTGTCCAATTTAATATGGCTTTAAATAACCTTTAAATCTTAAGGACTTTTAGCATAATCACAAATTTGTTTTATAATTCGTTTTAAGTTAAAAATTAAAAAAATATGTTATAAACATTTTTTAAAAATATTATAAAAGATTACGACAGAATTCCGAATGTACAGAAAGATTTTGCATGATGATTATATTAATAATGGGAGGTGAGATAAAAATGGATACCACAAATACCTAAAAAAGTAGTTATATAATGAATAAAAAACACATAAAAAAGTAAATTTTAATAAAAAACGTACATTGTAATAAAAAAATTAAATATACCATTAAATATATATTAATTGATAAACCTATTACTAAAACGAACATAACCTCCTAATATAATTGCGAAATTCTCTTTGATACATTTAAATTTCCATCGTAACCTTTATAGTTTTTTAAATCTTTTGTGTAGTTTTTTAAACAAATTTTTACTTTTAAAGTGGTATACTTTACTTTTAAAGCAGAAAAAATAGGTGATTTAAAAAAAGGAAAAGTTAACAGAAGTGATTTTTCTACCCTTCAATATCAAGCTTCGGGGCACCAGCCATTTCAAGCAGATGGAGAGACTTGTTTGATTATGTTTTAATTTATTCTATACGCATTTTAGGCTATTTTATTGTTTAAATACACGTTGAAAAAAGTTTAGTTTAAAAAATTCTGTTTTCTCCGGAAAACACTAATAGTTAAATACCGGTTAAGGGTTGTTAAACATGGCTACAGTATAAGTTTTTACTGCGCCACTTTTTAAAAATTAACAAATTTTTATTGATTTATTATTTTATTTATTTATTTTTTTACTTCTTATTCTACTCCACATTTTTGTGTCTTAACAGGCGCCTGGGGCTTAATATTTTCGTTGCTTTACCCCCGTACACTTTTTCATTGTATGTTAGCTGTTAAAAATTGATTTTATGCCAGGACTCTTTTGTGCCGACCTCAGCCCTAGCAGCGCTTGGGCGCATGAACGCATTTTCTCCAGGACTCTTTTGTGCCGGTGTCATATGATATTTTGACTCCCGGTGTAGAATGACTCCCCGGTCAAAAATCAGGGGGGTCAAAATATCATGCGAGATGTCGTATGATATGTTGACTCCCAGTGTAGAATGACTCCCATCGGGATAAAATGACTCCCCTTATTAACATTGGGGAGTCATTTTATACCGGGATATATTGACTCCCCCAAAAATTTCCATACATTATTACTTAAAACTGTGCACTTCCGCTCACTATATTTAACGTGTGTAAGTTCATTGTTAGTTAGGCTAAGCCTAAGCCTAAGCCTAAGCCTAAGCCTAAGATTAAGCCTAAGCCTAAGCCTAAGTTTTGTGGTCTGATCGGCAAAACCATTGCATTTACATTTATATTGAAAACAGGCATGTGTCATAGTATACACAATTAAGAATAAGTGACATCTAACCAGCGCAAAATGTATGATAAAAATTAAAATTAATTTTTAAAAGTTTTTACAATACAAGAAACAGGGGAGTCATTTTATCCCGCAGGGGGGCCTTCTTCGCCAGGCGTTCACCGTATAGAATGACCGGGGAGTCATTCTACACCGGTGTATTTTGACCCCGGGAGTCAAAAATTAAGGGAGTCGAAATATCCCGCGACACCGGGACTCTTTTGTGCCAGGAATCTTTTGTGCCAGCAGCGATTTTTTTCAGGACTCTTTTGTGCCGGGACTCTTTTGAAGGTGAGCCCTTAACTACATCATGTATAATTATCATAATAAAAAATGATAAAAGACGGTTTCTAATTACAATTGAGTTTTCTTACTAGGATTTGAATTTTAAATGATAAATATTAAAGATAACTTCTATCAGGGTGAAAATAGATGAGTGGTAAAGTAACCACTCGTTCTTCGATAAAATATCACGTGCAGAAAAACACATGACGCAACTAAATAATAATTGGTTACATAACTGCTAAAAACTTTTTTTTAATTTTTCTCGCTATTGTTTATTTCTTCCTGGCGGAGAACGGTTACGCCCTTAATTTCAGCCTGGAAGACTTTAGCTGTAGTAAAAATGATTAATCACAAAATGACAAGATATAACCATTCTTAATTTTCCTTTGTTGCGATAATTTCCAAACTGAAAAATATTGTCTTTAAATTATACTAAGCAAACAAATTTAAGTATTAGTTTATATATACTCAAAGCCGCTAAAGCTTTGAAATTTATCACAGATTTTATTTATCACAGATTTTTTTGGATGTTTGATTTAGTTTTTTTTAAATAACAGAAGTGTAGTATTGATTAAAGCGAGAGTTTTTATATTCAAAAAAACAAACCCAAAGAAATCAACGTCATTAGTTTAGTTCATATAGCATTTTCTAAGTTTGTAAGACTTTTAGGTTTTGGTCATTTTTTAAGCTTTTGGTTAAAATTTAATCTTGCAGGGATATAACTTCTGATATAAGACTTAAAATATCGTAAAATGGTTTTAGTAATTTTGAATGCCTTTATATACTTATATGACATTTTCTCCTTATCTCTGGTTTGAAATTGAAATTTTTGGAATAAAATCCTATAATTTGAACCATTGTTTAAAATGATGTCTCAAAATATTATATATACAGATCAGAATAATCTAAAAAATCATAAAAGATTTTTTGTGAAAAACAATAATTCTAAAACTTTTTACACCTTAAGTTTAAGCTGATTAAATATGTAATATTTATGTAAATTATAAGCTTTATAACTGATATTTCCTGAAATCGTTTAGGTTTTTATTTGTTTAGTATTACAATCTGTCTTAGAAATAAAGAATAAACAACTAACAACAAAATAGTCAAAAAATGATTATAGCTATGTTGTTGTTACGAAAATTGTTAAAACATATTTCATAAAAAATTATGAGCTTATAAACGTTAATTTAACAATTTTTTTGGCAACCGAAACTTTTTATAGTGAACTCTTTAGGTAAAAATTATTCCTAATATGCAATGCAATGGGACAGAAGAATGCTGCACGATTCAAGATCTTTATCCAGATTTTTTGGATCAACTGTCTTCCCGTTTACCACTTGGGTTTTTATACGTGTTGGTCATGCTAATGGGAATTTTCGGCAATATTTTTACACTGTATTTTGTTATTTTCCTGAAGATAAACGTGGGTAAGTAAATGTATAAAATTTAAAACACGCTTGTTGCTAACCGAATTTTATTTATCCGTGTTTTATTTATAAACGGGATAAAACAAATGAATGTTTATCAGAAAAGGAGAGAATCTAAAGTGAACGAGTTAGAGAGAATTTCTATTACTCGTTTACTGAAGACACCAAAATCCTGAAAATTGCGAACGCACTTCCGGTACGGGGTCTTTAGAGCCACAAGCAGGGAACTTGGAGCCATGAGAAATTTTTGGGAACTTGGAGCCACGAGCAATTGGAACATGGAGCCTTAAAGAAAAAATTGATTTGGGGTTAGATTTAGGTTTCGCTTAGGCTTAGGTAAAGGTTTTAGCAATTTTTATTTTCGGCTCTAAGTTCCCTACTTACGGCTCCAAGTTCCCCACTTACGGCTCCAAGTTCCCTATTTTTGGCTCCAAGTTCCAGCTCCAAATTCACAAGGCTCCATCGACCCTAAATCCGCACTTCCAGATTGTAATGTGAGATACAAGAGTTGGCTGATATTTTGGGAGGGGAGGGGGTGCGGGAGATTAACATTCTATAATGGTGTAATTGTTGTTAATGCAACAATTTTATGCGAATTCAAAAATCTGGTTGTTAATTCTACTGGATGCTGCGGAAGCGCCACTGGGCGATTTAGTTCTTGTTGCTTAGCTTGAAACGGTTCTACGACAATTGACACCCGACCAAATTGACCCCCAGCGCTGTTTTAGGCTTCTCCTGAGGCCTTTAAGTTTAAGCCTCGGCATAAACCTTCCCCCATGCCCCGCGCCTCTGCCCACCCGCCTAAGCCCCAGCCTAAGCCCTCCCCCCGCCTAAGCCCCCGCCTAAGCCCCGCCTAAGCCCCCTAAGCCTAAGCCCCCCGCCTAAGCCCCCTGAGCCTAAGCCGAAGCCTAAGCCTAAGCCCCCACCTCAAAAGCCTAAAGCTAAGCTTTAACATAATATTAAACTTAGCCCCAAATCTAAGCCTGACAGCCTAAAAGAGCGCTGGGGGTCAATTTGGTTGGGGGTCAATTGTCGTGACACCCTTGAAACTTATCTCTCTTGAGCAGTTTATACAAAAAAGGCGCTGAGACAACCTAGGAGGAGCGAAAAAATATTACACCCATGGTTAAAGACTTTTCGTTCAACATCAATAACGATCTTGGCAACTTTTACTCTTTTAAAATTTTCCCTCTATAAAATAACAAAATTATTCTGCCACATCTAGGTCTGCTAAAACTACCAAAATTTCTGTAAATATGACAAAAATATGCCGAAATTGCCAGACTCTTTCTACCACCAATTTTGAATCCTAAAAATACGCCGCCATTTTGTTTCTTTTGAGAACAAGTTTTCTTTTTGTAATGACACCCTTCGTACTCGACTTCACTCGACAAAAATATGAATTATTGTTGTTGTTGTTGTTGCATTACATAAAACTTATCTCCCTTCATCTGTGCAGATTATGCAAAGGGCAAGCGCTAAGACAAGCCAGAAGGGGCGTAAAAATGTCACTCCCATGGTTGAGGCTTTTTTCCAACATCAATAACGATGTTGGCCACTTTTACCGCTAAAGTGTTCATTGCATGCTGTGTTCACCTATTTCGAGGTTTTCATATAAAAGATTTTTTTAAGTCACCTGATATTGATCTTACTATTTAACGTCGTACATGAGCAGTATAGGTGTTCCTGCAAAAAATAAATATATATGTATAAAAGTAAAAAAGTAAAGATTTTAAATTTATCACTTCACTAAGACTTTACATATAATTTTGTTTAACAAAAAAACCAAAACTTTGATTTTGGTTAATGGAAAACCGTAAAAATGTTTATGTTTATTTAGTTTAACTACAATTATAATTTATAAATTTATATTAGTAAATTAGTATTATTTAGATTAATTTAAATTAGTAAATTAGGCTTTTTTCTCGCTTGTTTTATTTTGTTACCCAATTATCGTTCGTAAAATTTGCTGGTAGAAGCATTTAGTATTTGGCAATTTCACTAAAAACTGAAAAATACCCAGTATTTTTCATCGGATCCAATCTTGTGTCATTTTACTTTGTTTAAATCTGTGTTTGTAAAACAT
The DNA here is from genome assembly GCA_030248175.1 of Microlaimidae sp. YZB2_3. NCBI lineage: Eukaryota > Metazoa > Nematoda > Chromadorea > Desmodorida > Microlaimidae > Microlaimidae sp. YZB2_3. Next base: position 11,030 of record JASAMX010022575.1, read on the forward strand.
ATAATAATGTATGTTGACGCTTGCTGTCTTCTAATTCAATAATGATGACATTCATTCACGTTTGCTTGATGTAAAGAGCTTTTTTTTTATTTCCAGCCAACTGGACGGGTTATTCCTTCATCAAAAGAGAAGGAAGACTAAGGACAATCAACACAGGTTTGATTAAGCCTGTCGACTCATTTCTAAGAGGGTCGTACTAACATTTCTTTTTGTCAAAATTTTCTAATGCTCTATTCTTTATACCTGTTTGCTGCACTTTTTCTTTACTAGAATGCAGAATCAGTTTTAAAATAAAATTTGGCCCTGAATGTAAACCATGCGGCAGAGCCACCGCCATTATTCAATAATGGAAGCACAGTTTTTCAGGTCAATACGTTAATCAATCAGTGAAAATCGTTAGCTTACAAATATTAATTTTTAATAAAGTAAAAAATCCCAACCATCGACATTTATGCTGATTACAAGAATTCTTTATTCTGGTAAAGAAGTGACGATAAAATACTTATCTTTTACGTTTTGTTCTCGCACTAATAGTTTGCAAATCTTGCCTATTGTCACCAAAAATATATAGTATAACGAAGAATGTGCAACTGCTGTATGAAAATAGCGACGGCGTAATGTTATACTTTTAGAATAGTCCATTTAAATGGCACTGTTATTATAATGGCATGTTCACCAAAATTCACGCACAATTCGCCAAAGAAATAATTGCAATTCGTCTACGTCACATTACACAAATAAGCATAAATCAATAATATATAATCCTTGCGCATTTTCGTGGACTTTATGCCATTATAATGACTGTATGCCATAACTCAAAAAGAAGTGCTATTATCATGACCTATTCTGAAAGTATGCCATTATTAGCCTACGCTCTCGCTACATGTATTTATACAGGAGTTGCATATATGTTATATTATATATTTTTACTGTCACCATGACGGAATACAAACACTATTTTGTTAATACTTTGTTTGAAAACCTAATTCCACAAAGTGCCGAATTAAATTTAAAAGTGCTAGAGAAGTTTGAACATGCTCTAAAGAATGCTAAAACTGATTATGCACTGTACTGTCTTGAACTTTTTGTTGTGTTGTTAAACAAAAACAGCTTTTATTTGTTGCAAAACCAAATATTAATTACACTTTTTCATTCAAGCTGTTTCTTTATTTCAGCTTGTAATATTACACACAAAAATCTACACTTTTTTCCATTTTTTCACTTTGTCGACACACACACACACACGAAAAACGCGTTAATTTTTCCTGTGAAACTGTCAAATACATGCAGCAATGAATAATGTGCCTGCGCGTAAGCCTCCGTCACGCATGCTTATATGTTTTGCTCAATCGCACGCTAAGTGAGATAAAACAACCAAAAATAGGATGTTGTTTTTTAGGCTTGATTTGTTACGTGAACAAAATTTTTTTATGGTCTAAAGTGAAAAACCGTCTTGAATTTCTATTAATAG
>JASAMX010022575.1:17500-58474 GCA_030248175.1 Microlaimidae sp. YZB2_3
TATTTTTTTAATTTGACGCCTGGAAACTACATTTTGAAACATTTGTTTAAAACTCGCTTTTAAGATCAAAGTTCAGACAGAGCAGTAGCCGAGTGGTTAGAGCGTTGGACTCGAAATCCCAGAGATCTAGGTTCGAGTCCCCCTGTTCAATATTTTTAACCTCAAAAATATGTTTTTTTTAATTTTTAACCTTTTAATAAAAAAAATGTTCATTATTCTATACTGTATTTAAAAAAGTGTTTTGAGATGGTTAAAATGTTCCCCAAGGGGGGGTCGCAACCTCCCTAGTGCCCCCCGGGAGTCGAATTGAAAAACGGAGGTCGGATTCGTCATGAAGACTTCCGAAAACCCCCGAGTACATGTTTTGGGGAAAATTGGTGCGATTTTTGCAACTGTATCGTTCTACCTTACTATGACTGTAATGTTGGACAATTTTTTGAAAAAATGCTTTTTTACTTTGACTTTTTGAAGCTACAACGGGTTTTTTTATCAGAAGAATTGTTTTTTTTTAATGTTAGGATTTTTCACGGCTAGGTGTTACCAATATATAATACTATATATAGTATATTACAAAAAAACATGCAACTCTCTTCTAGAAGTGAAATGAGTGTGTGCCGTTTTTTGAGCAGTACAATTATAATGGCAAAACAACTGCCATTACTTGGGGAAGTAAATGGGCATTCCGACTATATAGCAGTTTTACCTCAAAACAACTCAAAACACGTACTCGGGGGTGAATACAGTATTAAATTATGAACACTTTTAAAAAGTGAAAAGTTAAAAATAAAAAACAAACATTTTGTTGATGTTGAATACATTGCCCACGGGGACTCGAACACAGAGTTACGGGATTACAGTCCGACGCTCTAATCACTCGGCTACTGCTCCGTCTGAATTTCTTTTTTAAAAGCTAGTTTTAAACGAACGTTTAAAAATGTAGTTTCCCGACTTCAAATCAAAAAAATATAAATGAAACTTTAGTCATTTGATAGGAATTAGTTTGTTCCCAACTTTTAACACAGAAGCTGTGTCATAATTCTGAGCCAGTTTTTAACTTTTTAACGAAATCTCTACTATTACTTCTTTTTATTTTTTATTTCAACAATTTTAGCAATAAAACGAAATTAAAAAACTTCAATAGTAGGGATTTCGCTGAAAACTTTTGTGGGCATGTACATTTAGTGTATCTAACTTGAGTTAAATTTTTATTACGTAATATTAAGTTTGGTTTTGTTAAATTGAGAAAAACTGTTTTAAAATGCCTTTTTTCAACAAAACATATCTCGGCGTGGAATAGTCCACCAAAAGTGTTAAGGATACCGAACTGACCGAAAAAAATACCCTTTCTTCCAACTAATAGTTTGCTTTTGTCCGTCACGTACGGCACCAGTTATACACGCAAACTGACAGGGTATCCTAACTGTATCGTTCCACCTTAAAGTAAAAAAAAAATATAATAAGACAGTTTTAACTAATTCATAGTCTATTTTTCTAACTTTAAAATTTACAAAATTGTGTTATAAATATAAACTCGGTTTTACTCTACTTTTTGTACTCGACTTTTTTAAGGTTAAGTTTATGCGTTAGTAAGCGTAAGCAATGCCTAAAAACAACCTAAACTTTCTTCGCGCAGCTGTTTGTTAAAGTTTAGGTTGTTTTTAAGGCTTCGCTTAGGCTTAGGATCGCATAGGCTTAACCTTAAAAAAAAGTCGAGTAAAAAAGTCAAGTAAAAAAGTCGAGTAAAACCGAATTAGCCTATATTGCGCGCTGAAAGTTCGCGCGGCTACTTTCTAAAAAGGAGATCTCCGAGAAGAAAAACAACTCGGTTTTGTTTTCAATTTTTTTGTAGAATAAAAAAAGATTAACAGTTTTTTGTACCATTTAAAATTGTTTAAAGATGTATATATTAACATTATTTAATTACATATAACTGAGTTAAATCCTTAGTTTTTAAATGGCGGTGGTTTGGCGGCTATTTGGCGGCAGTTTGGCGGCAGATTTGGTGGCGCACATCCAACACCTTCTTCAAATACATATTAACAAAGGTGGATAATCTAATAAAGGTATGTCACAGCGGTCTGTAGCAGCGTGCATCATAAAATCCAATTCGGGCCGCATGTCCGGCCAAAAGCCGCATGTCCGGCCAAAAGCCGCACGTCCGGCCAAAAGCCGCATGTCCGGCCAAAAGCCGCATGTCCGGCCAAAAGCCGCACGTCCGGCCAAAAGCCGCATGTCCGGCCAAAAGCCGCATGTCCGGCCAAAAGCCCTTGGCCAAAATTAACTCCCTTGTGGCCGGACGTGCGGCTTTTGGCCGGACGTGCGGCTTTTGGCCGGACATGCGGCTTTTGGCCGGACGTGCGGCTTTTGGCCGGACGAGCGGCTTTTGGCCGGACGTGCGGCTTTTGGCCGGACGTGCGGCTTTTGGCCGGACATGCGGCTTTTGGCCGGACGTGCGGCTTTTGGCCGGACGTGCGGCTTTTGGCCGGACATGCGGCTTTTGGCCGGACGTGCGGCTTTTGGCCGGACGTGCGGCTTTTGGCCGGACGTGCGGCTTTTGGCCGGACATGCGGCTTTTGGCCGGACGTGCGGCTTTTGGCCGGACGTGCGGCTTTTGGCCGGACATGCGGCTTTTGGCCGGACGTGCGGCTTTTGGCCGGACATGCGGCTTTTGGCCGGACGTGCGGCTTTTGGCCGGACATGCGGCTTTTGGCCGGACGTGCGGCTTTTGGCCGGACATGCGGCCCGAATTGGATTTTATGATGCACGCTGCTACAGACCGCTGTGACATACCTTTATTAGATTATCCACCTTTGATATTAATTGTTTTTAAGACCTACAATTACAAACTTCTAATTTAAAAAGTGATGGTTTCGCGATTATGAAAAATTGTTGTTAGCATGATTTTTTAAATAACATTTCATCTCCGACTATAAATGAACTATAAGTGCGTTTTGCAATTGATTCACCGAAAAAAAAACTTTATCACAGGGTTTACATTTTTATTTAGTAAGCAACTGCACGTGCCAAATGCTACTTTCATCTTATCTGTCTAAACATACACCCGAAAGGATTCTTAGTAGAAATATGAGCGAACCGGTGTTCACTAGTTCAGTATTAAAAACAGGCATTTTTGACTAGTCAAAAATCAGTTTTATTTCTAAAAAAATATCATTACATAACATAATTTATTGTGCGAGATGTCAAAAAGCCACTAAAATATTAGATGAATGCTTTTAAGCAAATAATAATTTTTCTTAGTGAGATTATTCATTTAGTGTAATCACGATTAGTTTTGTTATTATTATGATTTTAGATGAAACATATGGCAATTTCGCGACCAAGAGCTAATTCCAATTTGCCGGGAATTATTATGTTTTTTTGTGGCTGGTAGCATTTGCTGCAGCAACGCCTTATGCTGTGTATATGGAGGTATTTTTACTTTTTTGAATATGAATATTCTTAAAGTCAAAACTATTTTTTTTCATGTTTAAGAAAACTTAAGTAAAGCAGTAGTAAAAAAAAATAAAAAGAAAAAACTAAAAAAAAAAAATAATAATAAAAAAGTGTATCGCGGCACTACGAATACGTGATACATATCTGATAATCGAATATTAGGCACCTTGCACTGGAACTCAGTTTATACATGAAGTATGCAATATACATAAGCGTCACCAAAATGGATAATTACCGTATCTCCTACTTATCTTTTGTAGTATGCAGATCAACCAATCGAAATTTCGCGCCCTTTCGGTCCGTTGATCTGCATACTACGTAAAATAAGTAGGAGATACTGTAATTATCCATTATGGTGACGCTTATGTATATTGTATACTTCATGTATAAACCGAGTTCCAGTGCAAGGTGCCTATAGAAGTATATTTGTACTTTTTTCCAAAAATTTTATTTTTTTAGAATGTTAAGTTAGGAATTGTGTCAAATTAAATTTTTTATAATCAATGTTGGTAGCCAGTTCTTTTACTTTTTTTAACCTCGTTATTAAAAAATCTTATCACGTTGGTTGAATTAACTTTTTAATTTTACACGCACCCTAAATACAAAATTGTGGAATATTTGGTCCTTGTAAAATGACTACCCAAAATAATAAATTTTCACGATTGTCAAACAATTTTCATTTAACGGAAGTTGTTTAGTGTTAAAGATCTCCACACAATAATGACACTAAAAAATTACTCAGCCAATGAGCGGTCCGGGAAAAATGATCTCTATTGAACGTGTGATCTCCTATTTTTAGCTGTTCCCACACTTTGATTCCCACGGAGCAAAACATATAGCTGCAAATCACAACCCACCATTTAGGAGTCTTTAAAATTTCAACGTGTTTGTACCATATTTTACCAATAAAATTATGTTACTAAAAAATTGGTATGTTATCTGCATGAATTACTAAAAGTTTCTATTTAAAATATGTTCATATACTGTTTTAAAAAGTTATCATTAAGTGAAAGCAAATAGTCTAAATCACATTAAAAAATGTTAAAAATTTCAAGTTGCAATTTGATTTTTTTTATCGTGATTTTTTTAAATATTTATTGATTTTTGGCTGGCAAATCAATCGTCTTGTTCATACTTCGCCCAAAACGTCCAAATAATGACAAAACCAAAGACTTCAATTTAGAGTGATATAGAGGCTATTTCTATTTTTCTTGCCTATTTTTGGCATTTCAATCTAAACAATAAGTATAAAAATATTATAAATTTAAATAACTCTCTTAGATTGTCCAATATTAAACTGTGGGTTTTTTTTTTGAAAATTTTTGAAAAACTAAATGCGGCTTAACGAATGACTGATAAACTTCCAGAAACCGCTTCACTAATCCCGAGAGTTTGTTTTCCTAAAACCAAAACTTACTAGATTTTTAATTAATTTTTTTTAATTTTAAATCTTTTTTGTGGGTTTATTTAAAAAATGCTTTTAAATCCGTTCGAACACCGAATATATAATTTACAAATTCAATTTAATTTAATTAAAAATCACAATTTTGTGGAATATCATAGATTGTTTAGTTTGTAATATCAAAGCCTTATAAATGCAGATGCTCTATTTGAATTTTGTTATTTTTAGTTAAGGGATGAGAGATTTACCATGTTAGATAACATTTCACTGCCGATATGTGGCAGTTTTTGTGAAGAATCTTGGCCTTCTGAGAATGTTAAACGTATCTACACAATATCAACAACAGCTATCCAGTTTATACTTCCTCTGGTTATTTTGGTTTATTGCTACTGTTTTCTCAACCTCGTGGTAACTGTATTTGTTATATTTGTTTTCCCTACTAGTTTTAAGATTAGTTATAATATAAAAAGAAGAAAACTATCATTGATTTTGGTTGTAGATTATATTAAATAAATAAGTTTTTAAGATTATTCTCGATCTTCTGCTCATCCTGGCACGCAACAAAAACGCGTTTTATTAATTTTGAAATAAAATGTCGTTAAAAGTGGTGTTTCTTAGAATTCAATAGAAGCGGTGGTCAAATCAAGGGAGGAGTAATGTTGCATTATGTATAAAAAATTAATATTTTCGTTTTCAAATTTACCCTGTATATTATATAAATTTAGGGTGAAATTTAATGTTTTAGAAATAACGTGTTTTTCCGTTATGAATAAATGTTTGATTATCGAAAATTTAACAAGTAACCCTTAAAGAACATTTAAAGTAAAAATTTAACATGTCAGCCGTACGGCTGACAAATAATTTTCCCTGTATTTTTTGGATTCAGTTGCTTTATTTTGTTAAAAAATGTTATTAAATAAAAAAATAAAAAAATCAAAAAATCAAAAAAAAAAATAAACTGAAAATTTATTTTTTTGTTTGTTACTGATTTTAAAATTTCTACCTGTAAAAAACGTCCCGTAGCCGTAACTTTTTTTAGACTATTTATTTACAGTAAAAAACTACTTTATCTATAATATAGTTGTCCATGTTTTAAAGTTATATGTTTGATGAAAGATATGGTTTTAATTTGAAATCTGGCATTAAATTTAAAATCGCCAGGGGCCTATTTCATAAAGACGTTTGTAAATTTTCATTTTACAAAACTCCGCCTATTTTTTGTAAATTACATGATAGAGATACGACACGGCGATTATTGATCGGTCAGCGGGGATGAAATGACGTGGCTGCGACCAATCAGCGCAGAGCAGTACGCGCAGATGCTCCCCCTGGATTACAAGTCGAAAAACCTTTATCGTGTATTTTACTAAAAATAGGCGGAGATTTGTAAAATAAAAATTTACAAAGGTTTTTATGAAACAGGCCCCAGAATTGACAACCCTAAAATAGTACGTTTTCAACAGTTTTTATGGAAAAAATTTATTGTCTATTAGAAAATTGTCTGTTTGCACGTAAAAACTAATAAATTAATTTTTAATAATATAATATTGTGGCTCTCCAGCGCCTATTGTCCAGCATAAAATCACTAAGAACTTTTAAGAACTGTTTAAATAATATGGACTTCAGTAATTTTATGGTAACCAAGTACTAAGCCTTTATTTTTATTAGGGAGTAACTAAGCGTGCGCTATGTCTCATCTTTATTCGCCTAATTAATTTGTCATTCGTGTTGTATTTTTATATCACATGTTTTGATATAAAAAGATTTTAATTTGATTTGGTTTGATTAATAATTTTAAATCAATTTAAAGGAAAAAAAATTAATTGCAACACCTGAAGGCCTTTTTGCTAAAAATGAGTTGTCCAACATAAAAATGTATGTTTTTTCAAAGATTCAACACCTCTATGACATTCCTCGGACTGTAAACTTTGTAATTATCCTCATTAGCCTCATAAAGCTTAATCCGTTTTTTTTTTTTTGAGAGAAATATCTCTTTTTTTTTAGCAAAAATAATTGTTGTCCAGTCGATATTCATGATGATATTTTCAAAAAAATGATATTCTGACTTTGTATCTATTTATAAATAAATGTTTAACTATAAAACTTTTTATGTAACTTTAAAGGTGAGAAAGTCGGTTCGGCGTCGCCTGACGCACAAAATGACCAGCGAGCGTCAGCGGGAGGTGAAAAAGCGGAACAAAAAAACTCAGGCCATCACGCTGAGTCTCTTCGCTACTTTCATCATTCCCTGGCTGCCTTACAATCTGTATACTCTACTGTACAACTTCCAATCCATTCCTGACGACTACGTTTCCTTGGTATTCGCCGCCATCTTCCTGGCGGCAATGACCAGCACTATGTGGAATCCGCTCATTTACGTTTGGTGGAACTCCGAGTTCCAGAACGCCATCCGCAGCCTCTGCAAGAGGGGCGGCAGTTGCTGCGGGGCCGCCAGCGAAACAACTGCAGCTGCTGCACCGGACAACTGCTGCACCCACGTACCCAGACATCTTCAGTCCGAGTGTTTGGTCTCCGTCCAGCGGTCGGACACCGACACCGATCCACAGCTGACCAACAATCACACCGACCACATATTGAGTTTACTCCTCCCCCCAGCCTTTCGTCTCTTCCCCGATGGGGAAGGCGGCGGACATGAAGGACGTGTCAACTCTGTTCTTCATTGTCGGTGCGGTACAGAGGTGTTGAGAGGTCGGGTCGGGTCAGGCTTTTTGCATTTTTTGTTTATTGTATTATTCATGGTATGTACTAAGGCTTTAAATGGCACGGCACTGTGCTAACAAGGACACTTGGAGCTGACGGAATTCGGGGTCGAAAATTAAGAATTCGGGACCATTAATATAAGGAATTAGAAATCCAAGCATATGCCTAGATTAATTTTGTTTATTGATCCAAACTTATATTTGGCTTCGAGTTTATGATATTTTGTTTGAGCTCCAATATCAAGTTTTGTTTTTGGATCTAAGTACCGGAAATTTTTTCGTGGTTTGAACCGACTGTTTTTCATTTCAAATTAAGTGTATTTTTCTATCTGTAGCAAATATATAAGTTGCAAATGTCAAATTTTACAAAAACTGCTCGAAATGAAATCCTAAAATTTCAACATTAAACATTTATTTTATGTCTTATAAATCTGCACGAATTAAAATCCTAAAATGCCCCTATGTACTGTAAAGTTAACATTTTAATTGGATGTCAATTTGTTGTGGACTGTCTTAAATAATTGGATTATTGGCATATTATATGGCAAGGTTTAAATAAAGATTTAATTTATTTTAAATTTTTAAAATATAAACCGCTAAATTTATTTTAAAGTAAGCATTTCATCTAATTTTTGAATGCTTACAAGTTGTTTTTTCCATCAATAAAGTGAAAAAAATGTATTAGCCTTTACAATTACCTAATTTTTAATTTTCGTAATTCAGTGGTTTTTCAAGCTATCACAAAACAACACAAAACAAGGTTAACCGTATTATTTATTTATCCAAAATAAGGTTAGACTTTCATTTTTGCACGTGTACGATTAATCACTGAGACGTGTTCTTTCATTTTTTTAATTCAAAGTGACCATGATTTAAAAAGAATATCATGAGTTTGATATCGTTATTTTAACGTTTTGGGATTCCAATAATTCAAAACATTGACCGGACTTGTATGTAGGTTTTCAGATGTCCTTGGTCCTTTGTGTGAGACGCGGTACCCAAGAGATTTTGTTCTGATATAAAAATCAAAGCCACCGGTTTACGATCATGTAATATGCATTGTATAATGCCGATTCTTCACGACTTCTTTGATTCACACAGTTTATTTTACTTTTTTTGTAATGTCTGTTTATTGTTTTCTCTTGTTTATTAAAAACCGCTATGTAGTTTGTTCTACTAATTTGTTTAGAACAAATTGAAGTGTGTTTTAAACAACAGTGATTATAGATTAAATATTAGTGTTATAGTTTTATTAAAATATATTGGAAAAATCATACTTTTATCCTTAGTCTAGAGTTACAGGGGCTATTGATTTATGAAACTATAAATCTCCATAGGATAAAAAAAATTTTATTCAATACAAAAAAGTTTTTACTTGTGATAAAAAGGTAAACAAGTACTTTTTGTTCCCTGGTTCTTAGAAAAGGGCATTGTTTTCCATGTCTAATCAATTTATAATAATATATTTTTAATTTTATACAATTTTTTTCAGTAAATTCCTTTGTTTAATACGCGGGTGCATTTTTCTTTGTTTAATACAATATTTCTTTATCTCCATTATACAATATAGGGTGCTCTTTTTCGAGGGTATATTGCTTGGGGTATGCTTTTGTCATTAGAAACAGTAAACGTTAAATCAAACTTTGTGTTGTAGTTGTATTCTAAGATAAATTTTTTTAGAGTTCCTATGTTTGGAGTGTAATTTTATTGCGAACTATAGATACTTCATATTATAAAAGTTTTGTAAATTGTTTTAAGCCAGTAACTAGTAAGGTTGGCTTATGCGTATACTACATTGAAAGTTGAGAAAAAAAACAAAAACCAAAATTTCGAATTTTGGTATTGTTTTTAAATATTTTGAAGAGTTTTAAAATTTTAAACTCAAGATGAAGTATAAAGGCTTTGTAACTTAAACTTTTGACTTTTGTATTTTAACACTGAACAAAACATGAGCAGATTTTTTAATAACACAGAAACATGCGAAGTGTTTAAAATATAATCCTGAATTACATACAAATACAAAGTCACAAGATGTTTGAAACAAACAATCATCATGATTTTACCCAGACAATTAAAATAGGTTTTTTACTCAGTTTTTTATTTGCTGTATTTTATACGAATTTTTTGTACTTGCAACTCTGCATACTGATTCCGATGCCAATCGTCTGAAGCAAGCGGTAAAACCTCCTTATACATATCCCTCTTGTCCGTTGACTTTTAATTTCTCCGATGACTTTTAATTTTTCCAGTAACTTTCATTTTCTCCGGTTAGTCTCCTCGTCCTCTCTCCTTCCGCCCCTTCTCGCCCCCGGGGGTGACGCCCGACGATTCCTAAACTCCCGCAAACGACAACAATCCGGGGCAAAAAATTTAGCGCCACTTTGTTCCGAATTTCGGCTGCTATAGAAGTTTTTCGTGTTCGGAGGTGTTAAAATTTTGACTTTTATGACTCACATTGGCTCCTTGTAGGAATGCCGCGCGATTTGATATTCAAACTTAATATATACCCCATTCAGATTATACACCGGAGTTTCGTTAATTTGAGTGTTACATGTAGGATTTGAATAGGTTTTTGAGTGTCGTAAGCGTATTTTGGAACCTGCTTTAATGTGTAGTATTTTGGTTATAGCTGCTTACTGTAGTCAGTTTTACTACTTTTATTTTTAAATTTATTTTTTTAAAAGCCGTTTTTGTTTAAATTAAATATAATTTATACGCCAGAAAATACCCACTCTGTAATTTTTCATAAGTATACTTTTTAGCGTGACATTTTATGATAAAATAATCAAACTGATTTAAAATAATCGTGATTTTTCTTAGGAAATACCATATATTTTTGATGATTATATTTTTCTTTTTAAGTAAAAAAATAACATATTAATTAAATAGTTACTAAAAAGCAGTAAATTAATGATCATCACAGGCTAAACTAAACAAAAAAATGAAAATATTAAAACAATAATAACTTGGGTTTTTTATTACTTAAAAAGGTTTTTTTTACTTATTTTATTTTCTGTTACGCTTGTTAGGGAAAAGAGTTTTGTTTGTTTATACTTATATATTGACTTAAAGTTTTATAATTCATCAAAACTTCCATTGCTCATTGCTCATTTCTCCTCCAAAACAATGAAATAAGTGTTGAATAAAAGATAGCATCATTCGGATTGTGTATAATGTAGCCTTGAGAAGGGACTGAAAAATCAGTCCGAAACATGTCGGTTCATCAAAACTAAGAAAAATAGGTTACAATAAAATGATTGCTTTGGAAAAGATGCAGACATAAGTGAGCGGGATCAATGTACAAGTTCGTTTTTATATCTAGCATTTTCAACATTTGCTTCCTATTATAAGTCTAAGAGTTCTCCTATTATCTGTATATGTATTTCTGAGCCTATTTGCCTTCGCTCCGATTTTTCCCGTGAGCCGACAAATTTTTGTGGCAGGAAAATTGCTTAATTGTATTTCATATCCACCTTTAGGCCCTTATTCTAACTAAATGCCTATAATTCTATCCCACATTCTTACATCAGTCACTCTTTATGTTCTTTTTACTATTATCTTCAGTAATCCGCTCACGTGTTCGGAACCCATTTCGCATGTTTTCGCTGAACTAGGAACCTGCTAATTTCTAGTTAAGACAAAGTGTCATTTTCTAATAAATTAAAAATTTATTAGTGTTTCTTTTTAAAAAAAGGGGTTTTTTTAATTAGCTAAAATTTTTCTGAATTTTAAAAATTAATTTTTGTAAACTATGTAAATTAAAAAATCAGAACTTTTTGCCTACTTTACATTTTCTTATCAATAGCCTATAATAAATATAAAAAAGAATTATTCTTATTTAATTCGCGAAATCGTATAAAGGGACGAGAAAACTACATGTGAAAAACGATAAAAATATATATAAAAAGATTTGTTAAATAGATTTTTGTGTGTATATTTGAATATCTTAGCTTTTAACCTGTTAACGTCGGAAACACCGAATTGTCTAAGATTTCGTTTGCCGAGGAGGACACTTGCCAAAACGTCAGACAGCTGCAAAATTAGGACAAAAAATTGCATATTTTGCTTTATCATTTAAACGACATTTTGTCTTTGAACAAAAAAAAACAATTTTCAGGGCCGTAGCCAGGATTTCAATTGAGGGGGGGGGGATTTTTGGGAAGGTGCTTTATAGGTGCCCACAAGGGGGTCTGGGGGGCGGGAGCCCCCTAGAAATGGGGGGTCTGGGGGGCGGGAGCCCCCTAGCGGAGTCAAAGGGCGGAGCCCCTTGTCAGGGGGTCCAGGGGGCAGAATGCCCCACAGGGTGGGAAATTTTTTAATTTTAAGCTCTTAAAAGGCACCAGGAAACCTAAATTTAAGTACCTAATCTTTATTTATTTTCTTTTTTTTAATCAATACAACAAAATAAAAATATAAAATAAAATAGTTTTAGGTATTTTATTACCATTTTAATTAAAAAAGAACAAACGTTTTCTAAAAATAAAAAAAATCTTTATTTAATTTTAGTTAAGTTTTTATAGTAAATGCTTAAGTTATTAATATCCAAAGTTTAAGTGAGTAAGTAATTGAAGAAGACGGTGTTAAAGTGAGTAACCAAAGCATTTACAATAAAAAATCCTAAGAAAACCGCTTTTTTATACCAAAAAAGTGGTTGAATCGTGATTTCCTGCTCTTTGATACTGCCGCTTTTATGCAAATATTTTTACAAAATAAAAATACAATATTTTTAAACTCACTGCACTAATGTTTTGAAATATAAATAATTCCTTTTTTTATAAGCAAGATATTACTTCGAGAACGTAAATTACTCTGAATAATGCATTTTAGATAGTTTTAATATATTGCATAGTGATTTGGAAAAAAAAAATTTTAAAAAAACCAAAGGGGGCACCCTTACAAAATTTTTTGCCTTCCCAGAATTTGACGGGGGATTAATCCTTAAAGACAATGCTAGGATTTGTGGTAAAAAATGACTAAAACTTTATTAATACAAATAGAACACAAACCTGTTGAGATTTTTTTGGCGCTGAGTGAAGTCTAGGGTGTTACTTTGTGACACTGGACGGTTTTTTTCTGATCTGAGAAATTTCACTTTAAATAATAATAAATAAGTTTTTTTACGAAAATTAATGAGATTCTCATCGTAAAAGTTTCTTAGGCTTTTTTAACTCACTGAAAGTTTTTTTTTTTAATTTTTATAATTAATAAAACTTATTCTACCGACTTTAAAAGATGTGTTCGGAAGAATAAATTAGAGGATGGGAAATAAATAATTTCGACAAACTCAACCGTCCCCAAAGCATCCGCGACGCCCTAAGGATATTTGTGTCAGTTTCTGGGCTAAAATCTTGTATCTTTTACATACGCACTGTGAATATCTCTAAGAATTCTGCTACGGATACTTCACTCTCATGAGTGAACGCGTAACAAAAGGTGTGTTGGGAAGGTCTGGACTCCATTCATACTTCCTTCACAGTTCTTCCAACGTTACGAAAATTGCAATTATCAACGATGATATATTTTATTCTCATTTTTTAAAACTAAATTACAATAATGCTTTAAAGTCGTAGATTTCAACCTATATTAATAGTTATAAGTAAACTATTTTAAGTCATAAAATATTTATTACGATCCAAAAATATAAATGACAAGGGCAAACCGTGGCGCATTAGACTTGTGCCCGAAACGCAAAAGTTTGGGGAAATATTATAGTTTTTTTATTTTTACTTTAACGTTTTTGTTAAAATTTTTTTGGCGTGTAAAACAGAATCTAATCATTATTGAAAATGAGTTTTGTATTTTATTTATCTTCTATACTGTGCTACTTATATAATATTTATGTTTTATACTCATCCACAGTAGATTAAGTTTCTTCTATGCTATGAATAATCAGCTCACTTAAGCATTTCATAAAAAAGGCTAACTTTTTAATAAGTTTAACCGGTTTTTGGGGTTCCATATTGACAGATATTGAAGTATTTCCTGGCTTTAACCCCAATCTTTAATTGCAAGCAAACAAGCTTCAAGTAGAACTTTACTTCGACGTTTCGAAGCAACTACGTGATTCTTCTTCAAAGGCTTTTAACTTAGTGGGTAAGAACCCACTACGTTTTACCCACTCCACTACGTTAAAAGCCTTTGAAGAAGAATCACGTAGTTGCTTCGAAACGTCGGAGTAAAGTTTTACTTGAAGCTTGTTTGCTTGCAATTAAAGATTGGGGTTAAAGCCAGGAAATACTTCAATAACTTTTTTAACAGTTTAAAAACATTACATTTTTATTTGATACAAAAAAAGCAGAACCGTTTGTTTGCTGTAAAACGTTGAAGTTTTTATCGAAGTTGAAGTGGACATGGAGATGTATACTTTGGACACTTCGCGTAGCGCTTGTCTCACGATATCCCTCCATTTGAGGATTTTCGCGTACGGAAGTTTTGTTGTTATGTCAGGGGTCTGGAGATAATTCTTCGCAATCATCCTTGCAATGCAGCCATTGAACCGTGGGAACTTTTTAGGTTGACTTCTAACATTTTTTTCTGTTGCATTGTGCGCCTGTTGCGCAAGAAAAATAATTTCAAGTATGTGTGCGGATTGTCGCAGTTTTTGTTATTTTTACCAGGTTAAAATTGCTTTTGTGTTTTTATAAGTTAACGTTTTTCAACTGCTTATTGTTTTTGTTTTGATAAATCCATTTTGAAAATTGATTTAAAACCAGTAAATTATACTTGTGATTTATTTATTTTATTTTTAAAAGTATTTTCATATAATTTGTGAATTTTTTTTAATTACATAATATTTTGTGTTAATTTGAAAATGTTTTATAAATATATAAAAATATAAAAATTAATTTATTCCGATTATTTTAAATTTAATTGAGCTTCATAAGGTTATCAAACAAGAAATATCTTAAATTTATAAAATTTAATTAAACGTTTGCATAATTTTAATATTTTTTTTGTTGTATTCATTAAAAAAACATACTTAATATTTATGTCTTTAGAATCCACAGATATATTGCATACTTGTTTTCCGTTTTTCTTTTTTTTTATGTTTTCTTAAATATATTAAATATTGTAACAATAAAAATACACATGTGACAATTTCACATTGTTTATGTAAAAGACAAATTATTACAAGATTTTAAAACCGAAACTGTTTTTTTGTCCTTACAAAGATCCTTTAGTAAAGGTAAAATTAACAGTTTATTGTCCATACAATTTTTTAAAGTAAATTTTTAAATATAAAGGACCTTTATGTAGTTTGTTTAAAAATGTTAAGACTTAATCATTTCAACATTCTATTGAATCAGTACAAGTGTTAATAAACATTGGGGAAGAAAGACGTTTGTCGAAAATATGTAGGCTGTTTTTTTCTAGCAATTGCATCTACGATTTTTTTAATTTTTATTTTTTTTAGACATGTTTCTACATACCACTTTTTAAGATTATAGAAAACAATAGAATCGTTTGGCTCTTGATAATTCTGAATCAAATATTAATACCTTAAAAATCGAATGTTTTCAGAAACTGTCGATTATTAAAATTTCTAACCATCATATCAACATTTATTCATCCAAACACATCATTTTCCGTAACAAAAATGCCAAATTTTATCCGCTAAAATTCATTATTTTTGTTTATTTTGTTTACATTTAAAGAAAAAAAAAGCGTTTTATATTGTTATACCACTCCAGACGCCATACCTTATAAAATTGAAGTTCATTCAGTTTCCCATAAAGTTTTACTAGGTCAGCTAATACGTGACTGTATCTTTCCATAAGTTGTGCGCCACTCCATATTTTCATAAAAATCTTTTTTAAACCAGCTTCTGAAGCAGAAACGAACTAATGCTACCTACCATTTTTCCGTCAATCGTTGATTCATCGCGCCATCTTATTATTATCAATGCTGTTTTCAAAAAATGTGTAAGACTATGTTTTTTATAAATTATTAAGCTGATTCCTAATAACTCTACTACAATAATTTATAGCCAAAGGTTTTTAATGTTTTTCCTTAAATTTAAAAATAAACTTACAATAATAGGTTCCAAATTGTGGGGCACGAAAGCATAAATGCAACTTTTTACTATAAATGAATCTCATTAATTTTCGTAAAAAAACTTATTTATTATTACTTTAAAAATGATAATTTCACATACTTACATTAGTGTTTTTTTAAAATGTTTGTTTTATGATCAATACCTTAAGTGTTTTCTGCGTGTTTCACTAAAAATATGAAAACTTTTATAAATTGCCCCAAGATAATAAACTATTTTACCTTTCTGATAAGAATCTTTGTAAGGAACAAAACAAGATTGGTTTGAATAATATTCTAAATAATATATATTTAACATAAAAAATGTTGAAATTCCTGTCACATGTGTATTTTTATTGTTACAATATTTAATAGTATATTCGAGAAACATAAAAAAAGAAAAACGGAAAGCAAGTGCAATATATTCTTGTGGATTCTAAGAGCATAAATATCACGTATGTTTTTATGAATAGCACAAAAATAATATTTAAATTATGCAAATGTTTAATTAAATTTTAGAATTCAAGATTTCTTGTTTGTTTTATAAAAGTTAAATTAAACTTTAATTTAATCGGATAGTTTAATTGGTTTAATTAATCGGAATTAATCTTTGAATAATTTCAAATTTTATATTTATAAAACATATTTCTGAATTAACACAAAATATTAATGTAATTAAAAAAATTCACAGATTATATGAAAATACTTTTAAAAATAAATTAAATAAATCACAATATAAATTACCGGTCTGAAAAAAATTTCCAAAGTGGATTTATCAAAACAAAAACAATAAGCAGTTGAAAAACGTTACCTTATAAAAACACAAAAACAATTTTAACCTGGTAAAGAGAAACTGCGACAATCCGCACACATACTTGAAATTATTCTCCTCGGCGAACAGGCGCGCATATGACAGAAAAAAATGTTAGAAGTCAACCTAAAAAGTTCCCACGGTTCAATGGCTGCATTGCAAGGATGATCGCGAAGAATTACTCCAGACCCCTGACATAACAACAAAACTTCCGTACGCGAAAATCCTCAAATGAGGATATCGTAGACAAGCGCACGCAAGTCCAAAGTATACATCTCCATCCACTCAACTCCCAGCAAGCAACCATCAGCAAACAAACTCCGCTTTTTCTCCGATAATAAAAAGTAAGTTAAACCTTAAAAAAATAAAAGAACCCCAATTAATAAAAAATTTATAAAATAAGCTTTCGAAGCAACTAATTGTTATTCTTCTTCAAAACTTTTAACGTAGTGGAGTGAAGAAAAAAACGTAGTGGGTTCTTACCCACTAAGTTAAAAGCCTTTGAAGAAAATCACTAAATCCCAAAGTAAGAAAAGTTTGACTCTAAGTCGTTCGCTTGCAATTAAAGATTGGGGTTAAAGCCAGGAAATACTTCAATATCTTCACATATGGAACCCCAAAAACCGGTTAAACTTATTAAAAAGTTAGCCTTTTTTATGAAATGCTAGCGAGTCATTATCCATAGCATAGAAAAAATAATCTATGTGGATGAGTATAAAAATAAATATTATATAAGTAGCAAGTATAGAAGATAAATAAAATAAAAACTCATTTTCAATAATGATTAGATTCTGTTTTACACGCCAAAAAAATTTTAACAAAAACGTTAAAGAAAAATAAAAAAACAAAAACATCGTAAAACGCGTTTGGGCAAAGTTAAGCGCCAGGTGCCCTTCATTTATATTTTTGGATCGTAATAAATATTTTATGATTTAAAATAGTTTGCTTATCACTATTAATATAGGTTGAAATCTACGACTATAAAGCATTATTGTAGTTTAGTTTAAAAAATCAGAATAAAATATATCATCGTTGATAATTTGGATTTCGTAACGTTGGAAGAAGTGCTAAGGAAGTATGAGTTAGTTGATACTTTTCAACACATCTTTTTTACGCGTTCATATAGAGTAAGTATCCGTAGCAGAATTTAGAGATATTCACAATGTATGTAAAAGATACAAGATTTTAGCCCAGAAACTGACACAAATATCCTTAGGGCGTCGCGGATGCTTTGGGGACGGTTGAGTTTGTCGAAATTATTTATTTCCCATCCTCTAATTTATTCTTCCGAACACATCTTTTAAAGTCGGTAGAATAAGTTTTATTAATTATAAAAATTAAAAAAAAAACTTTCAGTGAGTTAAAAAAGCCTAAGAAACTTTTACTATGTAACCATTAATTTCTAAAAAAACTATATTTATTATTATTAAAGTAAAATTCTCATCAAAAAAACCGTCCAGTGTCACAAAGTAACACCCTAGACACCCTAGACTTCACTCAGCGCCAAAAAAATCTCAACAGGTTTGTGTTCTATTTGTATTAATAAAGTTTTAGTCATTTTTTACCACAAATCCTAGCATTGTCTTTAAAAACCAAGACCGTAGCCAGGGGGGATTGGGGGGATTAATCCCCCCTGAAATTTTGGAAAGGCAAAAAATTTTGTAAGGGTCCCCCTTTAAAAAAATTTTTTTTTCCAAATCACTGTGCAATGTATTAAAACTATCTAAAATGCATTATTCAGAGTGATTTATGTTCACGAAGAAAGGTCTTATTTAAAAAAAAGGAATTATTTATATTTCAAAACATTAGTGCAGTGAGTTTAAAAATATTGTATTTTTATTTTGTAAAAATATTTGCATAAAAGCAGCAGTATCAAAGAGCAGGAAATCACGATTCAACCACTTTTTTGGTATAAAAAAGCGGTTTTTTTAGGATTTTTTATTGTAAATGCTTTGGTTACTCACTTTAACACCGTCTTCTTGAATTACTTACTCAATTAAACTTTGGATATTGATGACTTAAGCATTTACTATAAAAACTTAACTAAAATTAAATAAAGATTTTTTTTATTTTTAGAAAACGTTTGTTCTTTTTTAATTAAAATGGTAATAAAATACCTAAAACTATTTTATTTTATATTTTTGTTTTGTTGTATTGATTAAAAAAAAGAAAATAAATAAAAATTAGGTACTCAAATTTAGGTTTCCTGGTGCCTTTTAAGAGCTTAAAATTAAAAAATTTCCCACCCCGGGGGGCATTCTGCCCCCTGGGGTGGGAAATTACCCCTGACAATTACCCCCCTGACAAGGAGCCCCTGACAAGGGGCTGACCCCCTCCCCCGGGGAATGACCCCCCTGACAAGGGTCTCCGCCCCTTGACCCCGCTGGGGGGCTCCCGCCCCCCAGACCTCCCTTGTGGGCACCTATAAAGCACCTTCCCTCAATTGAAATCCTGGCTACGGCCCTGAAAACCATTGTCAAATATTTTTTTGTTCAAAGACAAAAATGCCGTTTAAATGATAAAGCAAAATATGCAATTTTTTGTTAATTTTGCAGCTGTCTGACGTTTTGGCAAGTGTCGCTGCTCGGCAAACAGAAAGTGTTAAAGACAATTCGGTGTTTCACAACGTAACAGTAAAAGCTAAGATAATTAAAATATACACACAAAAATCCATATTTTAACAAATCTTTTTATATATTTTTTATCGTTTTTCACAATGTAGTTTTCATAGTCCTTTATAATACAGATTTCGAGCGAAAATTAAAATAAGAATAAATTCTTATTTTAATATTTATTATAGGCTATTGATAAGAAATGTAAAGTAGGCAAAAGACCTGATTTTTTTAAATTTACATAGTTACAAAAATTAAATTTTTAAAATTCAGAAAATTTTAGCTAATTAAAAAAACCCTTTTTTTAAAGAGAAACCTAATAAATTTTTAAATTTGTAAAATGACGCGTTTTGTCTTAACTAGAAATTAGCAGGTTCCTATTCAGCAAAAACATGCGAAATGGATTCCGAACGCATTGGGGGATTACTAAAAGTAATAGTAGGAGGGACATTAAAAACAGTGACTAATGTAAGAATGTGGGATCAAAAATTATAGGCGTCTATTTAAAATCGCCTAAAGGTGGATATGAAATCAATTACGCATTTACTCCACAAAACTTGTCCGCTCACGGGAAAATTAAAAACAAACACAAATAACTAGAAATACATATACAGATAATAAAAACTGTTACACTTATAATAGGAAGCAAATGTTGAAAATGCTAGATATAAAAACGAACTTGTACATTGATCCCGCTCACTTATGTCTGCATCTTTTCCAAAGCAATCATTTTATTGTAACCTATTTTTCTTAGTTTTGATGAACCGACATGTTTCGGACTGATTTTTCAGTCCCTTCTCAAGGCTACATTATACACAATCCGAATGATGCTATCTTTTATTCAACACTTATTTCATTGTTTTGGAGGAGAAATGAGCAATGAGCAATGGAAGTTTTGATGAATTATAAAACTTTAAGTCAATATATAAGTATAAACAAACAAAACTCTTTTCCCTAACAAGCGTAACAGAAAATAAAATAAGTAAAAAAAACCTTTTTAAGTAATAAAAAACCCAAGTTATTATTGTTTTAATATTTTCATTTTTTTGTTTAGTTTAGCTTGTGATGATTTAATTTACTGCTTTTTAGTAACTATTCAATTAATTATGTTATTTTTTTACTTAAAAAAAGAAAAATATAATCATCAAAAATATATGGTATTTTGTAAAGAAAAAATCACGATTATTTTAAATCAGTTTTTATTTTATCATAAAATGTCACGCTAAAAATTATCTCTAGAAAAATTACAGAGTGGGTATTTTCTGGCGTATAAATTATATTTAATTTAAACAAAAACGGCTTTTAAAAAAATAAATTTAAAAATAAAAGTAGTAAAACTGACTACAGTAAGCAGCTATAACCAAAATACTACACATTAAAGCAGGTTTTAAACGCTTACCACACTCAAAAACCTATCTTAAATCCCGCATGTAACACTCAAATCAACGAAACTCCGGTGTATAATCTGAATGGGGTATATATTAAGTTTAAATATCAAATCGCGCGGCATTCCTACAAGAGCAATGTCAGTCATAAAAGTCAAAATTTTAACACCTCCGAACACAAAAAACTTCTATAGCAGCCGAAATTCGGAACAAAGTGGCGCTAAATTTTTTTCCGGGGATTTGTGTCGTTTGCGGGAGTTTAGGAATCGTCGGGCGTCACCCCCGGGGGCGAGAAGGGGCGGAAGGAGAGAGGACGAGGAGACTAACCGGAGAAAATGAAAGTTACTGGAAAAATTAAAAGTCATCGGAGAAATTAAAAGTCAACGGACAGAGAGATATGTATCAGAGGATTACCGCTTGCTTAGACAATTTGCATCGGAATAAGTATGCAGAGTTGCAAGTACAAAAATTCGTATAAAATACAGCAAATAAAAAACTGAGTAAAAAACCTATTTTAATTGTCTGGGTAAAATCATGATGATTGTTTGTTTCAAACATCTTGTGACTTTGTATTTGTATGTGATTCAGGATTATATTTTAAACACTTCGCATGTTTCTGTGTTATTAAAAAATCTGCTCATGTTTTGTTCAGTGTTAAAATACAAAAGTCAAAAGTTTGGTTTTAAAAGCCTTTATACTTCATCTTGAGTTTAAAATTTTAAAACTCTTAAGAAAATATTTTAAAAACAATACCAAAATTCGAAATTTTGGTTTTTGTTTTCTCAACTTTCAATGTAGTATACGCATAAGCCAACCTTACTAGTTACTGGTTTAAAACAATTTACAAAATTTTTATAATATGAAATATACTGTAGTTTGCAATAAAATTACACTCCAAACATAGGAACTCTAAAAAAATTTATCACAGAATACAACTACAAAAGTTTGATTTAACGTTTACTGTCTGTAATGACAAAAGCATACCCCAAGCAATATACCCTCGAAAAAAAGCACCCTATATTGTATAATGGAGATAAAGAAATACTGTATTAAACAAAGAAAAATGCACCCGCGTATTAAACCAAGGAATTCTTGAAAAAAATTGTATAAAATTAAAAATATATTATTATAAATTGATTAGACATGGAAAACAATGCCCTCTTCTAAGAACCGGGAACAAAAAGTACTTGTTTACCTTTTTATCACAAGTAAAAACTTTTTTTGTATTGAATAAAAAATTTTTTATCCTATGGAGATTTATAGTTTCATAAATCAATAGCCCCTGTAACTCTAGACTAAGGATAAAAGTATGATTTTTAATATATTTTAATAAAACTATAACACTAATATTTAATCTATAATCACTGTTGTTTAAAACACACTTCGATCTAAACAAATTAGTAAAACAAACTACATAGCGGTTTTTAATAAACAAGAGAAAACAATAAACAGACATTACAAAAAAAGTAAAATAAACTGTGTGAATCAAAGAAGTCGTAAAGAATCGGCATTATACAATGCATATTACATGATCGTAAACCGGTGGCTTTGATTTTTATATCAGAACAAAATCTCTTGGGTACCGCGTCTGACACAAAGGACCAAGGACATCTGAAAACCTACATACAAGTCCGGTCATTGTTTTGAATTATTGGAATCCCAAAACGTAAAAATAACGATATCAAATCATGATATTCTTTTTTGAATCATGGTCACTTTGAATTAAAAAAATGAAAGAACACGTCTCAGTGATTAATCGTACACGTGCAAAAATGAAAGTCTAACCTTATTTTGGATAAATAAATAATACGGTTAACCTTGTTTTGTGTTCTTTTGTGATAGCTTGAAAAACCACTGAATTACGAAAATTAAAAATTAGGTAATTGTAAAGGCTAATACATTTTTTTCACTTTATTGATGGAAAAAAACAACTTGTAAGCATTCAAAAATTAGATGAAATGCTTACTTTAAAATAAATTTAGCGGTTTATATTTTAAAAATTTAAAACAAATTAAACCTTTATTTAAACCTTGCCATATAATATGCCAATAATCCAATTATTTAAGACAGTTCACAACAAATTGACATCCAATTAAAATGTTAACTTTACAGTACATAGGGGCATTTTAAGATTTTAATTCGTGCAGATTTATAAGACATAAAATAAATGTTTAATGTTGAAATTTTAGGATTTCATTTCGAGCAGTTTTTGTAAAATTTCACATTTGCAACTTATATATTTGCTACAGATAGAAAAATACACTTAATTTGAAATGAAAAACAGTCGGTTCAAACCACGAAAAAATTTCCGGTACTAAGATCCAAAAACAAAACTTGATATTGGAGCTCAAACAAAATATCATAAACTCGAAGCCAAATATAAGTTTGGATCAATAAACAAAATTAATCTAGGCATATGCTTGGATTTCTAATTCCTTATATTAATGGTCCGAATTCTTAATTTTCGACCCCAAATTCCGTCAGCTCCAAGTGTCCTTGTTAGCACAGTGCCGTGCCATTTAAATCCTTAGTACATACCATGAATAATACAATAAACAAAAAATGCAAAAAGCCTGACCCGACCCGACCTCTCAACACCTCTGTACCGCACGGACGATGAAAATCCGAGTTGACACGTCCTTCATGTCCGCCGTTCCCCATGGGGGAAGAACAAAGGCTGGGGGGAGGATTAAACTCAATACTGACTTCACAGAAATTTGCAAACGCACAAAGGCCAAAAGGGCGAAGTGGCAGGGGAGGGTCAGGCCTATTGTCCACCGCCAAACAAACGGAAATCAGGCTTTTTGAAATACAGTTTTTTAACCGCCGAGTTATGAAATGACCCTTCCGCTTCTTTCTATTCGTGTCACTTTGCGAAATTTTTCGTATATGTTTAGGAAAAAACTGATTGAATTTTCATTGGAAATATTTATCTAAACTTGCATATGGAATAAAACACATTCATTTAACTTTAGCAAAACCGATTTTATCATTTATAAAAAATTTGAATTTTGATTACACTTTAATTTTTAATTTTGCTTCGCAGAAATAAAAAAGCTTGAATCAAATAAATATTAGTTCTTGATTAAAACTGCTTTTTTATTGTTTGGCTGGGAAAAACATAATATTTTACCCCACGATTTTGCAACTACAATATTTGCCAAGCTTTAGTTTCGAATTGGTTTCAACTTTCGGAATCAAACTTCTAAAAACACATAGTGTAAATGTGGAGTGTACTAAATCATAGTTTCCGCTTGGTTTTTGTTTTTAGTAGTTAAAGTTCGAAAAATCATATAAACTGAAATTTTTTTTTCAATTTCTGTGCTTTAAACACTGCTGTAAAATTCTGGGTTTCCAAAATAATCGTAATATAACAATCGCACAATTATTTTTGAAAATTGATAATATACATCTTATTAAATTGCTTTTGTTTAACACTCCAAGACATGGCTGACCATGTCTATAGCTGTTCAAGATAATTAAATAAAAGGCCATGAATTAATTGATTAAAACACGGTTATTTTTCCCACTGTTATAGGAGCAAATTAAGTGAGAAAAGTTGAAAGGTAAACTGATAATAAACACTTATCGTGTTAATCGTTTGGTATGTCTTAAAGGTCATGTTGGCGTGGTTATGTTTCATATGTAAAGAAACTATTTATTTAATTTGTCTTTTGGTTGATCAAAAATTAAAAATAAATAATAAAAAAATCCCACGGATTACTTTAAATCCATGGAATTAATGGTGTAGCATGAAACAACTAAAAAACATTTTTTTTAATTACATAAATTTTAAAATTAGAAATAACTTCATAAAAAACTACTTTTCAAGCAGTTTTATAAAAACTCTGATTAATAAAAAAATTTTATTATTACAAAACATTTGCAACGTTTAGATATATTTTTTAATTATATATTCCAATCCAATTTAGTGATTGCCTACAAAAAATTGTCGAAGAGGACAAAATAACATTTTTTTCGCGAATAAAACAAAAACACGAAAAAGTTTTAAACAACAAGAGAAAAAATTCTTTGCCGATTAAAAAAAACACGAATAAAAACCCACTGAAAGACAAAAGGGTTACTCGGTAAATTAATTCATCAACACGCACAAAAAGATATCCGGTCAAAACTATTAACCTTTTTAAATTTGTTAAATTTTCGGGGAAAACTACACCTTTTTAAAACACTAAAACCAGGAGTCTTATTTACAGTAATTTAAAAATAGTGTTTACATCGTTTTTCAGGATACAAAATTAATGTGTCGAACATTGTGGTAGATTTAAAATGCAATAATAATTGTCAGGTTCAATATACCATAAGATCTATAAAAAATATTTTTTTGTTTAAATACTGATAAACATTTGGTTTGGTGTTATTGTTTATAAAGCAATGTTTAATTTCTTTTCAAGGTAAATTGTAAACACAGTTAGACGATATTTTTGTAATTTATTTTCTCAGTAATAAAAATGTATTCACATAATATTTCCGTTTATTTTTTTTTCTTAAGTTAATTTGTTTGTTATATTAATAAGATTGAACCAAATAAAATTTTATCTCAATTTAATTTGTAAAATTTTGTCTCAACAGAATTTAATTTAGTTTTAACAAATAAATTTCTTTTTTATGAATGCGGTTTAAATTTAATGTTATTTTGAAATAAATATAACATCAGTTACGAGTATTATAAAATATGTCAAATAAACAACCCTCCAAGAGACGAAGACTTTTAAAAACTATCCGTTTGTACCATATGTAGTTCTGATAAATTTTTACGTATAAAAACAAATCTTCTCTTTAAAGAATTTCCCATTATTGACTCCATTTGATTTGTTGAAAAATATACAACATTAAATTTTTGCTAAAATAGAATTTTAAATTTAAGAACTAACCAATTTTACCTTAACATACGTAGCCAACAATTTGTTTTTTAAATTTTTAACATGCCAACACAACAACTCATGGGCGAAAGTTTTTTAACGGCTTAACTTTTAAATTTATTTGTAAACCGAACGTGCGATTATTAACAATCGGCCACCGATTTAAAGGGCAATCTCGCGTTTAAAAGTCAAGTTAGATCAATACTTTCCGGTCAACAACATCTTTTTTTATGATCAAACCTAGGATTATTTTCTGTACAAACGAAAAATCAATATAGTATTTTTATTTTAAACTTTATTTGTTGATAAAATTATTTAATACTTAAAATATATAATATACCTTGTTAAAATAGCATATTATATAATTGAGAAGAATAAAACTTAAATGAATAAATAAAAATGAAAGGATTTTTTTAAATTAGAAAAATGTTTTTGTTAATAAATTGGTGACAATATGTATCTGATAGAAGGCAATGCTGAAACAAAAACAAAAAAGCAGAAAATTAAAGCCGTATTAAAATAAATAAAACAAGTACAAACGGCTAGATTAAGAACGCTTATAAAAAATTAGCTCTTATGAATTCATGTTGAAGTCTAATTCAAAATATGGTCGTAGTACAAAGTATTTATCACAGTTATTGCTATGCTTAGTTTTAATATATCTTTCAAAGTATCCATAGGTTAAACCTTAAAGTTAGATTTTGAGCGATATAAAAGGGTTTTTTTATATTAAAAAAAACAAACCAAAAAGATTCAACCAACAGCGTTCTTCAGTTGTCTACAACCTGACTTTTTAATTTAATTTTTTGTACATTTTTAAATGGAATATATATATATATATATGTATATGTACGACTGGTCTTTAGTCAGTTTGTGTTTCCATTTTTGAAGTCAATTGATATTAATCTATTACTTGATTTTAACACATGAATTTTAGAATTACTTATAACCAAAGAGCTTGATATTGGGTGAAAAATATAGATAACGACCAAAAATTTATACTTACAAAATCATCCATAAAAAATATTTATAAAACTCGTATCGTACATCTAAACCTGATATTCGTATGCAATATAGGTTTTGACACCGTATAAAACTATAAAATTTTCTCAAAGAAAAAATAAAAAGAGAAAGAAAGACTTTAATTTTGATCCTTCGTAAGAGGACGAAGGCTATTTTTACAACAATATTACGCGGCCATTCAAGGATGTTCCGCGAAATTAGAGGTTTAAAATTCATGCAATGGCTCTTGAATTTCAAAACTGAGTCTGAGCAAGGTTGGAGGTTATTTTTATAATGACAGACATAGCGACATGTGGTGTTCGAGTTTCTTAGAGTCCGAAACATATCATTATATGTTTGAAGGTTATTTTTTATACTTAAAAAAAAACATCAAGATGGAGCATTGATAAAAAAAACTAAAAATTATTCATGGAAAATTGTAAAAAGTTTAACACTTAAACTAACCTAACTTCTAAAAAATATAATTCTAAAACAAATTGTAATTCCCAGCAGTTTTTACTTTATTTAGCACTTAAATGCCAATTTATATCGTTTTTCTTTTAAATATAAAATTCAAAAGTTATGTTATATTAGATTGTTTGGTTTAAATGCTAAATAGTATCTCATAAACAAAGTTATCGTTAACATTAAAAGTGATATTAGGGTTTAGCTAAAACACAGCTACTACCAATACAACTTTCGTCAAAATCAATCAGGTTATTATGATTCATCAATCAACAATCAAGTGGTTATTTTTATGAGTGCCATAAAAACAACACTAAAATTTATTTAGTTGGTGAATACATATTTCTTTCGTACAAACAAACATAAGATTTATATAGTGCAAGTGCAGCGTAAGCATGCAGTAAATGTGCATCATAGTTTAAACTATTACTAACTATAATAATTCAATAGCGATTTTTGCACGGTTTTTATTTGTCAAGTTTGTTTAGCTTTGTCTTGTTTCAAAAACTTATGTCGTTTTATAAAAAAATATCTTATGTATATGTTTTTCGTTTATTTTTAAAATTTTCTCTTTATTATCGAAAACACCAAACAACTAAAGAAACATTCGGTCGGTCGGTGAGAACAGTTGGTCAGTCAGAGCAGTCGGCGTACACGACGGCGGTTTGATACCATAATAACTTTAGACGCAACACACTAATTCAGGTTTTTTCTTTTTAGTTTTTTTTTTGGTACATAAAAAGCCAAATTATCAGGTCTATTAGCTTTTTGCGAACTGAATTGTATAGCAACAAAAATTATTTCTAAACACGAAACCAGTTTAATTCTGTTCGACATCAAAAAAATACCCAGTACCAGGAAGCTAAATTTTAATTTTTGGTAGTATAAGTAGTAGTAAAAAAGTAGTAAATCCAGACAATGATAAAAAATATTTTAATATGAGTTTACCGTTGAAATGAATTTTCTTCATGTAGTGTATTTTAAAACGGAACTTGGTTAATTTTAGATTAAAACTAAGATTTTACTTCAAAAAGGAGACAAATACAAAAAAGAAAAAAAACATTCCATTCCTTAAAAATTAAAATCATGATTTGTTATCGCATTGGCAAAGAGTGGCTTCTAAAACGACGCACCACAAGATTGCACAAAAACTATAAAACAAGATGTATTTTTCAACTGTCTTAAATAAAATAACACTTTCGATAACTAAATTAATTTTCTGGTTCCTGGTGTTTGTTTGCAAAAAAAACTTTGCTAATTTCTGTCCGGTTTATTTTGAAAAATATTTTATTTAAAAATCAAAATGTGTTTGCAGTTACACCAAGCAATAATTAGCATGTTAAAAATTTTTTGTCCGTTGTTTATTATAAATTTTTGTGCTAATACAATTTTCCCAGAGCTCCGAATTACAAAACTGCACCCAGCATCGCTAAGTGCACGTCAGAAATAATAATTCAATTTTTAATCAATCAGCGGTGTTGTACGGCGAACTCAACATTGCATCATGAATCGTGAAATTCTTCATTAAAAACGAATATTAACTATTTATTTGTGTTTTTTCTAAAACGTTAAAGTTAGTTTTGTAATATTCGAATTTATATAGTCCCAGCCCTATAAATTATTAGAACTTACTGCGAATACAGTTTCTTCCCGGATTGGTAGAATTGAGGTCTATGTATCCTTTTTTGCAATAGCACGTAAAACCCTCTGGTCCTGATCTGCATTCAGCTGACTCCCCGCAAGTTTTCCCGTCAGGATCACAATCGTTTTGAACTACAATTTTCAATTATAATCAAATTCAACTTAAAGTCTCAAAAAATATTTTTGGTCTTAAGGTAGAACTTCACAGTTTTGACCACTTGGACTAAAAGTCGCATATCATTATAAATATTAATTTTTGGCCCATAAAAGTGGGGTGCTATAAAAAGTTAAGAATCTGTGCTATCCAGTGGTTATAAAAACATCACCGAAAAGTTTGTCCAGTTCGCAACAGATGTCCATGGATTCTACCTCTGAAAACCACAATAAGGCCTTTTAAAAAAAATTGATTTGTTATTTTTGGGCGAAATTTTATAATAAATTAGGGTAATGTAGGGGGCAACTTTCAGAGGTGGTTTGGGTTCAAAATGATCTCAGGATTTTTTTTAAATTGCAAAAAAGACTTTTTTTACAAAAATATATAGTAAAAAAATCCTGAAGTGCTTTTTTATTCGTTTATAATAAAAAAAAATGGTAAAAGCCTATATCTAACTATTTCCAAACTTTCGTTTAAAAATAACCTATCAATTTTTTTTAATTTTCATTTAATTTTCTTTTAATTGACGCCGAGAAACTACACTTTGAACCATTCCTTTAAAAGCTCCTTTTAATTGAAAATCTCAGAGGACCCTGTAGCGCAGTGGTTAGTACATCGCGCTCAGATCATCGGATCCATGGGTTTGAATAGTCCAGCGACCATATATTTCACGCCGAAAAAAATTTTTTTTTTATTTTTTAGCTTTTTAATTTAAATATTTAATTTATTTAAGATACGCTAAATAGAAAATGGAAAAATAGAATATTTTTGGTAATAAACTTTATTAAAATTTTGTATTTTTGACATGTATTTTATTGATGTTATTTGATGATTGTGGACGATAACATTTTTTTACAGAAAAATGAATGTCAAAAGTTGAATCAACAGGTCAAACTACGTATAGTAAGATGTAATTCAAAAAGATCTGTCGTCAAAAAAAACTGTGAAGTTCTACCTTAAATGAGTTCAAAAGGATAGCTGACTTAATTTCGGCTACCTATTTTTATTTTTTTGAATAAGTTTTTTCTGGTTTTTCCAATCAGCCTAAGATTTGGTCTAAAAATCAAACAAAAACTATTTTTGTTATTCGAGTGCAAAATTTTAAAATTTCTGTTACACCTAAAGATCAGTAGAGGTTTAATGTTTTTTATAGCGGCCGAAATTAGGGCGCGAGCCATTAACTTCGGCCACCTAGAAGAAACTGGCTATAACTATTGCCAAAACGAACAATAAAAGTTTTTAAAGGTTGTAAATTTATCCTTAGGTATTGTTCTTGGTACATACATATAACTTAATTTTTCCTGTTTGCAAATTATAATAGTTATTAGCAAATCTTTAAATAAATATATCAAAACCTTAAAAAAACAAGTTTTAATAACCTGTATTTTTTGTTGAATTTTTTTGGCTTAAAAAAACGTCAAAAAAAGTCAAACGAGCAAAAAAATCTTTATAAATACGGTAGTACGATGATATTTGAAAACAGTAAAAAACGAGAGGTTCTTTCACCTAAATTTTAAGGTGACGGAAATTAACGGAATCTTAAAATGCACAATCAGTTAAACGCATTGCAAAGTGGTTTTGAAGAAAATATCAAAACAAAAAAATTACCAATTCGGAGCCTTGAATAGAATATATTTTAAGATTATATAGTGCTTTGTTCTAAATTTGATGCAGTTCAAACACAAAGCAAAATTTAAGAAAATCACAAAAAAATTCATTTTTTGCATGAAAATGTTGATAATGCAGAATAACAAAAACAAAAAAACTTTTGCAAAAACACTTTATTCAACATTCATCCAGTTACTTTTGTGTTAGTTTTTTTTGTGTTTTAAAAATAAGCCAATTTTCTAACACCCTAAATTGGTGGCCGAAATTAAGCCCTGGCCGAAATTAAGCCCTGGCCGAAATTAAGTCAGATAACCTAACTGAATTTAACGCATTGGTTGTTTAGCAAAGGTCTGAAAGATGAAACATGTTTTAGATTACAAACTTAGGGGAAAGTATTTCGGGCCTTTTTTCGCTTTAAATTATTAGAGTTCTGAAGTATACCATGACTCTTTTATTTTCAAACATAATAACTAACATATTATTCTAATTTTATGTAAGAATGATACCAGGTGATCTCTGAAGTTACTTTTGCAAAGTACGTAGGGTTACTTATTTTATTTCGAACAAACCTTAATTTTGGCCCTTTCACGATTATTGTTTATACACGCTAAGTTATTTATGTGTATATAACTATCTATATAACATATGTATGTTCAGTTCATTAAAGCAGATTAATAGCTCTTGAAATTTTTATGGTTTCGGTTAAAAACAAATTTCGAAAAGCGAAAATATATTCCCCAAAGTTTATTTTTTCTAAGTCATATACTTGTCATATTTTCGAGTGAGTTTTGGAGAAAATGTAAAAAACGATAGTTTTAAGATGAATTCTATTTAAAGAATTGATAGTCGAGATTAAAACATCCGTCTATTTTAAATTTTTTCTTCAGGCAAACAAAGCTTCAAGATTTAGTGCGTAAAACCAAAAAACCTATCGGTCGTTGAAACTGTGTAGGGAGCATAAGTCATAACAAAAAAATTTGAAAAAATTTGCGCTGAGTTATGTTTTATACTTTTACTGGAAGTATAACTCAGAAGCCGCCGCATTTACAGCTTGTCGCGTATTTCTGTACATTACTTTTTGCTTTTCATCTTATCGATTTATTTATTCCGCCTCTCTAATTATGTTTTGCCTGTTTTCCCGACTGTCAGTAGAATTTTATTTTGACTGTATAATAAATTTTAAAGCGTACACCTGATATTGGTTTATCTAAGGTTATTAGTACTATAAGTTAATAGCATTTGGTTGTTGCAAAAAATTAATGTTAAAACTCACTGACTAATATAACACGTAGTGTACAAATTTGCGAGTACGTTTAGTTGAATGGCTTCCCAATCGTTTAAAGGTGCGGTGCGGAGTCAAACATTTTGTCTTCGATTTTGACAATTTTTTGTGAAAACATTACCCCTGCCCCCAATAGCCCACAAAAATTTTTTAAACATAATATCTCCAGTGGTTCAATAGGTATGACCCCCCAAAAACTGCGTTTTCGACATTTCTGTACGTGACAGATTGATCACTGGCTGTAACGATTTACGTTACAAATTATGCACTCAAAAAAAGCGGCTACATTCTACTTTAATTTGATACCTTGATCATTAAGATTGGTGTAATATTTGTCGAAATCTTGCGTTTCCCGTACAAAAAACATCAAACGACGGCAGTGATTTTGTGAAGTTTGCCCAACCTTTTTTTCCTTTACTTCGTGTTTTTAGCGAAAAAAATCGAGGGTTTTTGTCCGAAAAACGCAATATCTCAAAAAAAATACTGCATCAATTTTAACGATAAAGGTATCAAAACAAAGTAGAAAATAGCCGCTTTCTTTGGCTGCAAAATTTGTAACGTAAATCGTTATATTTATCTAGCAATCTTTCACTTACAGAATTGTCAAAAAACGCCGTATCTTTCACGTACAAAATTGTCAAAAAAACGCCATTTTTGTGGGGTCATAACATAACTTCTGAACTAATGGAGATTTTGTTGAAAAAATTTTTGTGGGTTATTAGAGGCAGCGGTAAGGGTTTCTCAAAAAATTATCAAAATCGAAGACAAAAAGTTTGACTCCGCATCGTACCTTTAAGCGATTGACATTTTGACTTCGAACACAAATACGAAAGTAAATAAGTGCGAACGCACTTTCCAAAAATTTTCTTCAATACTCGTTAAATCCATAAAAAACTTGTTATAAAAAGTTTAATACTTATAACTAGAAAAAAATAATAAAGACCGGCTTCGCCTAAAGTGTTCAAAGGACAAAAGTTTAAACTTTGACTTTGGGTGATCTATAAGAGATTTTTAAGTTTTAAAAAGCGTTCATCCTTGGTTTTAAAATAATGAAATAAATTTGAACCTTTGGATAACTTCAAATTGAAGTTTTATGGTATTTCCTCGGATATTTTGTACAAAATATAAACCGTAATAACTCGTGCCTGTTTATTTTTTGACAGTTTTTTGTTCTAAAAATATAACTAACTCACGATCGGTTTTCTAACTTTTTCTAACTCTTTCTCATTTATTTTCTGCTTCTTTTATTACTTTTGCACGGCTGTTTAAGTTTAGTTTAACAACTAAATAGTTTAAGCTGCCTCCGGGTTGCCACCTACCTGCCTCCAAGATGTCGTTTTTACTTTTTTTCTCAAATTCCGCGAATCTTTAGGACAGATTTTGTCGTCTCCTACCTGATCTTGGTTTAAAACGGTTTAAAAACCGTCCTCACGGGGTAAAAATAATTCCTGGCGCGGTGACAGAGCGTATCTCTATTGTACTAAAGCTTGCAGATTGAGTGATATCGCAATAATCAATCAATACTGTATTTATGAGTTCGGTGGCGCTGTTAGTTCTGAGTTTTCGGTCTTAGCTTTTTTAAAAAAAACTTTAAGAAACTACTTACATAAACAAATATTTATAAACAAAATTTTTTTTAAAAAATACTTACACAAAGCGCATTGCCGTCCAGGCCTCCTGATGGGGTCCGGGGATAAGTCCACCAGGCCATCGGGACAGCGACATGAGTAGCCGAACGGCCCGCCTTCGCACGCCGCCAAACTGTGACAGTCGTTTAACTCCTCTTTGGAACAGGGGTCCGCTTCAACTGAACAAAACGCGAACCGTTTTTAAACAATTTTTTAATGTAAAATACCACAACATTATAAACAAAAACTCGTATTATCGAATAGACACTGCTTGAAAATCAATTGTGAAAAACTGTTGTGGTTAAAATATTATTTTGTTATAATTTAAACGTAAAAAAATTTTTTTTGTTAAATGGTAGACAAGCAATCAAACATAAAACATAGCTTATATACCTTCTCCACAATTACGTCCAGGATTCCTTGCTTTATCAATTGAACGATCAATAAGCCCTGGTTTGCATCTACATGTATAGCCACCGGGTAAATCCAAACATTCTGAAATTGATGAAAAATGATTAAAATGTTACTGAAAAATTAAATTTGTAGGATCTCATTTTTAACTTTTCGTTTAAAAAACTCGTTGTTTAATGTTAAAGGTCTTCAAAAATAAGCCACTAAAAATTCAAAATTGCGACTCTATATAGAATTTTTTTAGTCAATGAACGCTGAACTAAAATTGATATGGTTTTTCTGCGTTGTTTTTTGTAACGAGAAAGTAACTAATTCAGTCCACGCCCCGTTTTTTTTTCATAAAACAAAATTCTAATCCAAAAATTGCCAATTTTAACCGGATTTAATGTTCCTTATTAATCAACGTGCTCATACCGAGCTAAGACTTATTAGTTCGTAGTAATAATTTTTAATATTTACCAGCTTTTTCATGACAATCAGCTTTTCCGTTAGCACATTCGTTTACCAACGGCAAGCAATATCTTCCCGGAGTAGTTTGAGGAATCGGAGACATATCGATATATCCCGGAGGGCACAAACCTGAACATCAAACACGAGTTTGATATATATATATATATATCTTTGAAGACATTTATCAAATAAAACACTGAATTCAAAAAGACAAATTGCATAAAAGTTTTTTTGGCTTTCATACTGAATCCTCTTTTGTAATAATAAAAAACAGCATATTAGCGCAGAAAATATCAATTCGAAGTAACAAATCCACTCATATAACTCGTTACAAAGTTTTTATTTCCTTTATTCAACTGAAATTTAGAGCCCGAAGTGGAGAACTTGGAGTCAAATATGTGAACTTGCTAAACCCTATCTCTAACCCTAATTCAAAGCCTAAGCCCAACCTCAACTATTTTTTTTACTTTAGGCTCCAAGTTATTATTTTCGGGGATTCAAATTCCCAAAATTATTAGACGACCTCTTATTCCCTGCTGACGGCTCGAAAGACCATATACCTCAGTTTTTAAGCTGGATAATTTTAACACGATAGTCAAAACCATCCCAATTAAAAAAGAAATTGTTCAGTGTTAAAGACAGAGTTACAACCTTATAGAATCCTTTTTAGTCAATTAGGGTTTGGGAAAAAAATGGAAATCTTTCATTTATTGGAGATCCAGTTTTTTTTCCAAGCGTTAATTGGCTAAAAGTGACTCTAACAGCTCCTCCCACAACCATTCCTACAGAGCAAAATATATATGACGTTATGACGAATGCTATGATATTTTGAGGGTACTTAAAATCCTGACGTGAATTACAGAATTTTGCTATAGTGGATTGGATTTGATTGGATTTTCAAATATTGCGGCAAGATATAAGTTTTACCAATGGACTTACCTAGCATTACAAAAATTTGGGTCCGCGGTCCCGCCGGGAAATCAGATTTCGTTATGAAACCAATAATTTTTATCAAAATTTCTTATCAAATTTTTTTGATTTTTTAACCAGAGATTCAGACACCCCTAAACATATTAAATAACAATTTTTAGTATTTTTCTTAATTTTTGACCATTATTTAGAGCTATATTAAGCGTTACTAAGGTTTCCAATATGTAAAATTTTTTGGTTAATCAAAAAAACAAACCTTTTGTGATGCTTAATTAAATAGAAAAAGACTATGGAAATTTTTCAAGTAAATGTTTTATTTGTATATAGTATTTCCAGTTCCAAAAATAATACGAAAAAAATGCATTTAATTTAATAGGAACTTTGTTTCGTGGTGGGACCGCCGACCCAATTTTTGTTATGCTAGGTAGGTCCATTACAATTTTTTTTTAAATTTTCGTTTAAAACAAAAAAACCCGATAGATATTATACAAATTTTTATATTTTAAATTACAAATTATTTGGAACATAATTATAATATATCTGATGATTCGTGGTTGGTGATCATTTGTTAAAAATATTTTAATCAGTGTTAATTCATAAAAATCTTTTTATATCTATTCCCGATAATTTATTGTACTTATTCAATGAATATACCGTTAAAATTCGGTATTTATTATATATTTATGCTTTAACACAAAAGATTTCTCAAAAATTTTCTTACACTCATAAGCCAATGGGTTGTCCATGCATATTGCTTTTGGATCACAGTCGTTTAGAGCAGGATTAGAACATTCATTTACTAGTGATCTGCATATTCCTAAAAACATATTATTTTTTTTAATTTAGCAAAAAGAAAACAAAAACACTAGAGTAAAGCACTATATTTATCCTACCTAAAACACAAAAAATACATATAAAATATGTGAAAATATTAAAAAATATTTTAAATATTTTAAAAAATTAATACATTAAATAAATTAATTAATTAATTTTAAAATACATTAAACCATTGCACATGAAAGGTAAATATTTTTTTGTTTTTCCGAAAAACACCTTAGTTAATATTAAAATTTAAAAAAATTCTGTTTATCACGGTTTATTAAATTAAAAAAGCCCGTCCTCGACAAGCAAGTGGTAGAGATATTAAATATATAAATAAAATATTAAATATATAAATAAATAATTTCGCGAAGTCTTAATAAAGCATTTAATTGTTATTATCATGTTAATATAAATAACCCAAGTAAACAAGATACAAACCTATTTTTTTCTCTGTGAAGTTCTGACTAAACAGACAACAACTGCATTGTATTTAAATCTTATGGTCAAAGTCTTAGTTTAAAGGAAATTATTACCTGTTAGGGGGTGTCTAGTATACTCAGTTCTACACGTACAGCCATAAACACCCCCGGTTTCAGCACACTGCTCATTCGTTCCTGAAAAAATAAGATATTTATTAATATAAAAAAAACATGATGAAAATAATCTCTAGCAAATAAAAGTTCGCATTTAATAAAATTAAAGAACAACGTGGTTCAAAAAAATTTTATAACCATTTATTTTTGTTTCTTGCATATAGACGGGACATCCTTCTTATTCTTAGAAGGTGTGGTACGGAGTGAAACTTTTTGTCTTTGATTTTTATAATTTTTTGTGAAAACCTTACCCCTGCCTCCAATAGGTTACAAAATTTTTTCATCAAAATATCATCCAGTGGTTCAGGACATATGTCCCTTGAAAATGGCGTTTTTTTCGATAATTCTGTACATGAAAAATTGCTTAATTATTTTTTTCAAATTTAAGTTACAAAATATGCATTTAAAGAAAGTTATTTTCTACTTTAATTTGATACCTTGATCGTTAAGATTGGTGCAGTATTTGTCGAGATATTGCATTTCCTGTACAAAAACCCCGCGATTTTTTCGTTAAAAAAAAAACAAACGACGGCAATGATTTGACGAAGTTTGCCCAACATTTTGGCCTACACTTCGTATTTTAAGCGAAAAAATCGCGGCTTTTTTGTACGGGAAACGCAATTTCTTGAGAAATACTGCACTGCACTAAAACTCTAAAACTAATGATTTTAATTTCAGCGCTCACTTCAAATTTACCATTTTTCACTTCATCCTTCCCAGTTTTTTATCAAAAATTCAAGTTATTATTCGAATTAACACACAACTAAATATGATTTTAATAGCCCTAAAATTTTTATACTGGAGCATAAGAATAATAAAATTTGTTAACTGTTTTTGATGTCATAATAATAAAAACGAAAGGGATTCAAACTTTTTGTTTTCAGAGTTATTTCATTTTTTGTCTGTATATCTTTGTGAGGAATTAGCTGTTTAATAAAGGTGTTAAGGGTGCTTTATTAGATTATTTTTAATGAGAAAATAGTAAAAATGATACATAGTGTACTGTTTTCTGCCCAAAAAATAATTGTTGAGTGTTAAATGCTAAGTGTTAACTGTTTTTAAGTGTGAAATTGTAATTAAGTTTGCCCAACATTTTTGCTTAAACTTACCACCTATACACTTACACTTACCACCTACCCCTGCCCCCAATAGCCCACAAAAATTTTTTCAACAAAATATCCCCAGTGGTTCAATAGTTATGACCCCCAAAAACTGCGTTTTCGACAATTCTATACGTAACAGGTTGTTCAATGGCTGTAACGATTCACGTTACAAATTATGCACTCGAAAAAAGCGGCTACTTTTTACTTTAATTTGATACATTGATCATTCAGATTAGTGTAATATTTGTCGAAATCTTGCGTTCCCCATACAAAAAACCCGCAACTTTTTTGTTAAAAACATTAAACGACGGCAGTGATTTTGTGAAGTTTGCCCAACCTTTTTTTCCTTTACTTCGTGTTTTTAGCGAAAAAATAGAGGGTTTTTTTTACGGGAAACGCAATATCTCGACAAATACTGCACCAATCTTAACACTCAAAGTATCAAATTAAAGTAAAAAATAAACGTAGTTTTTAAGTGCATATTTTGTAACTTTAATTTTGATATCCATTGAGCAATCTTTTAAGTACGAAATTATCAAAGCCACTTTTGGGGTCATATCTCCGGAACCACTGGAGATATTTTTAAGAAAAAATTTTAGCGGGCTATTAAAAATCATCAAAATCAAAAGTTTACTCTGTACCGCACTTTTAAACTAAAAATTTCGCAATCGTCAAATATTCGCGAGCGATTTTTGTTAAATTGTGATCATCTTCGTAATTGTAAATGTTTTGGTTGTTTTTTTTAGTTCAATTTCTATTTCATCCAACTAAATAATTTTTTTGTCTAAACATACAAAAATCAACACACTAAAATCATTTGTTTCACATTAGAATTTTTAGGACACTCAAATTGCGAGTACTGTTCGTCATTTGCGGATGTTTTGCCCTGTGGGAATGAAAGTGGGAGGAGCTAAAAAAGAAGATCTACATGTTTATTTGAAATCAATTTTTCTCAAGTGCTCATTGGGTGAAAATAATTTTATAGCATGATAACTTTCTCGTGATCTTTAACGCATGAACAGCTTCCGTTCGAATGGGAGGTTTAGATTAAATTAGAGGGTTTTCTCTATATCTTTTGGAACATTTTAAGTTTAATTTATTAATTTACAAAGGATTTAATTAGTATTAATTAGTATCAAAAAAAATGTTCACACAAAATTATAGACATTTTATACAGTTGATTAAATGTTTGCAATTTTTCATTTTTGTCAAAATTTTTATTTACTAATTCTAAAAACAAAAATACCAATCAATTTTTTTACTTTTATTTTTGAATACAAGATGGGATTTTGGCGTAGAAATTTTATAGAAATTTTATTTACGATAAAATGTGTGACCGGTTTCGATTGTCACCAACCGTTTTCAAACACAATAAAATGAAATAAAACAAAAGATCGGTACATTGTTAGTATTACATAAAATATTTAAAAAAGAAAAAACTTTTTTAATTTTTAATCGCGAAACAAGTTTTGAATTTTTACTAGTGCTGGGACTAATAACGGGGATAAATTTAGGCAACGGTTGATAGTTTTGTGTTTAATCTTGGTAAAAATTGCTTCTTTAATTTTTCTTATGGGAACTGCTTTTTCTTTGCAAAAAATGGAGAAATCTCGAAATAGTGTTTGGTGTTCAGAAATGTTTGGAGGTAGAATATCGGTCTTATGCAGAAATAAGTGGCTGGTTAAGCGGGAGTGTCTTATATCCGCTGCATGATGGTTAAGTAGTTCTTTTAGGGGTTTAGATGTTTCACCAGCATATACAGCGCCACAAGTACATGGTAATGAATGAGTAAACAACCCCCAATCTTTCAAAAAGTGGTAGGGGTATTCTGGTTTTATCTAATTTTAGCCACAATGGTCTTGCCGATTTCGAACGAATATCAATATTAAATTGCTTACAAATTATATAGAACGATTAGGGTATTGTAGGATAAGCTGGAATATGTATACGAGTGGATGGTAATAATTGATTGCGATGTGACCTTAAATTAAAATTTTTTATTGTTTGACTTGTTACTCTGTTTAGTAAATTATTAGAAAACCGTTTTTACATGCTGAATTTCAGAATTTAAAAACTGTCCAGAGCAAATTCTTAAAGCACAAGGAATAAGTGTTTTTATTAATCCTTTTTTGTGGTATGAGAGTGATTGGAATTATAATTAAAGGAGCACTGTCACAAATCAAATTTCTATAACGCCCGAACCGGACTGCTCCTTTAATACCAAACCTACCTAACTCAACTTTGGTATTTAGAGTGCTACACTACAAGGCTACAACATTTTAAAATTTCAGCTGAATCGGTTCAGTATTGAAGGAGCAGTCCGGTTGGGGCGTTATAGGAATTTGATTTGTGACAGTGCTCCTTTAAAGTAAAAATCACCAGCACCAGTAAAAATTCAAAACTTGTTACGCGATTAAAAATTCAAAAAGTTTTTTTCTTTTTTAAATATTTTATGTAATACTAACAATGTACCGATCTTTTGTTTTATTTCATTTTATTGTGTTTGAAAA
The DNA here is from genome assembly GCA_030248175.1 of Microlaimidae sp. YZB2_3. Taxonomy (NCBI): domain Eukaryota; kingdom Metazoa; phylum Nematoda; class Chromadorea; order Desmodorida; family Microlaimidae; species Microlaimidae sp. YZB2_3. The sequence goes on from JASAMX010022575.1 coordinate 57,394, forward strand.
CGGTTGGTGACAATCGAAACCGGTCACACGTTTTATCGTAAATAAAATTTCTGCGCCAAAATCCCATCTTGTATTCACAGTTTTATCATGGCGTCTCAAAATGTAATTAAAACTTTTATTTTTAAAAATATTATATAAAATTCAGTATTTAAATAATGTACCTGGGCAAGAAAACGGATTATCAGGTCTGCAAGTCCCAGTAATCCCAGCAGCTGTCGTTTTCTGTACTTCAGCTCTGATTGGCTTGGACGTGACCCATCTTAATCCAGAAGTACTATCATTGGATGGCTTTCCAGAAGAGGTCGTTGTCTGTCTTAGCCGACCCAGTCCCATCATGAATGTCGGCGGTTTACCAGGTACTCTTATGGGAGCGGGTATGCAGTAAGCGGAGCCTGGTGGACGGATATGTCCCATACGGCAGAGACATCTGGATTGACCACCGATTACCTTAATTATAACTTATTTTAAAAAGGTTAGATTTTATTTAAAACAACCAAAAAAATTTTAGAAAAAGTAAGTCTGAAAACTTTTGTCCGCCAATTTCTAAAGACACCTTTACTGATAAAACTGGTTTACAGCATAGAAGGAGTGCCCTAGTTACTGAATCCGGATATTTTAATGTAATTAGAATAAAGTGGTGGCCCTGCAGTCCTACTTATGACTAAAATGCAACTTTTTCAGTAGTTTATACATAGGATCAAAATTCACAAACATTTTTTTATGTTAATGTTTTTAGTTGATATATGTTTTGATTATAGCTATTTTCTTTATATTTCAAGTATTGTATTTTGTAGTTAGGGTTGGTTCATACTTATGTTTTTACATACGTTTATACGCTGTGTTTGTCCTTTGGACTTTGTCCAAAAGACGTTTTTACATAAGTATGAACCAACCCTTACTTGTAGTAACGTTTGCAATAAATATTTATATCTATCTACTTGGGGCATGTACTTCTAATTGCAGCGTGCCCTAATTCAGAAGGAATAGTCGAATTAAAGCATGCCTAATTGTGCCCCTGGATTTTTTATGGTAAATTAAAGACGTGAAACAGCTCAACAGTATGTTTAAACAACTGCTAAAA
>JASAMX010022576.1:0-11677 GCA_030248175.1 Microlaimidae sp. YZB2_3
ACTAAGTAGATGAAGAATGGGTTGTTTGCATGGCTACTATGGGCAATTTTAAAATTTTTATTAAAATTGACACTGATAAAACACGGGTTTTCCTCCGGGAAACTGAAACTCTTTCACTTTCCCGGACGAAGACCCGTGTCGAAAAGTTGGAATTTGAATAAAGTTTAAAAAAATTACCTAGTAGCCATGCAAACATCACACTCTTCATCTACTTATGACACTCAAGACAGCTCAAAAGGATTTCGAAATAAAAAATCTAAAAGTTATTTTACTTTCCACAAAATTTTATTTCATGGCGCGACACCCCAGCATGATTTCGTAAAACAAAGTCTGCCCACAGGGAAATTGCGAACAAAGGTGCATCTTGATATTAATTTGAAATTAATTTAAATAAATAAAGGTCCATAGTTTGCTTTTTAACCCGTTCCCGTAATTGCCTTTTCCTCGGCTACAGCCGTGAAACCTTCGTGTGACCTATATCATATTTCCCTCATACATAATTTTTTGCGAGAGTGGTTGCCAGTGAACCAGCAAATTGAAATGGTTAAAACGGTACGGTGGTAATATGCAAATTTTTGTCACGGATACAGTGTATTACGTAGGATATTTCATTTTGCAAAGATTTGCATATTGCTACCGTAAAGCTTTAACCATTTCAATTTGCTCGCTTACTGGGAACTATTCGCACACAAAAAATTATGTATGACGGAAGTATGAATTAGGTCATGTGTAAAGTTTACCGCGGTAAGGTTTATCTACGAAATTTCTCATACGAAAATACCACCACCGTAAGACGAATGTTTTATCTTCGTCGTACGAAGATTTCACGGTGGTAACTGTGGTAAAGGCCATTACGGGAACGGGTTAAGTCGGAAATCGTTGAAATGAAACTTTGAGACAACAAAAATTTTCACAAGGCGATTATGCGAAATTTATTTTAGATAGCAGGATTGGATTTGATCGTTCGGGTGCTGACGGAAGCTCAATTCCAGTGTGCGGTCGAGGCGGCCGGAGTGTTGGCTCAACTGACCGCACCGTGTCACAGCTTTTCCGCACTACCGAATACCTTGCCCAAAGTGGTCCTCAGACTTTTAGGTATGCTGATGTTTTTGTACCTTTGTTGAATCGATTTAGCATATTTATGGAGAATCACGACGGTTAATTCAATGTAAACAAAAGTCTCGAGAAGATTTAAAAATAATTTGTATATGACGTTGGTTAACGTAAGAAACTCGATCATAATACACGAAAATAACAAAAACATAAATTATTTTCTCTAAAAAACAGCTGGTTGTTGTGCATCTTTTATTCTTCCTCAGTTTTACCGGTCTTATACAAATTATTTTCAAGTCTTTTCGAGACCTTTGTGTACATTGATTTAACTGTCGTGATTCTCCATACGCTTTATTCATTGAAATACTCGTTCTTATTTGTTTAAAAAAACGTCATAACCGCACAATTTGAATTGGCTGCTTATGTCTGCATACTAATTTACGAGGTCTGCCAAACATAATTCAACACTCAATTTTATATAGTTCTTTAACCCTTTGGTATTTTTTCGTCCAAAAAGCGTTGCATATCCGCAGAACAGATTCCGCGCCACTGCTGCTCAAAGTTGAACTTCGCGCGCACCGGAAGTGAAACGCGGAGTTTAATGCTGAGCAGCACTGGCGCGGAATCCCTTCTGCGGGTTTGGAGTGAAAAAATATCCCAAAGCGTTAAAGCCGACTTTAGCGATTCGCGTTTCATAAAAACAATCCTGCAGCTTCGTATTGTTTCAGAAATAAAATAGAGGTATTACATGTGATCACTCTTTTTCAAACCTGGCTAATATTGTATATGTGAAAAGAAGAAAACACATTTCTAAAGAAAAAATTATTGCAGGTTCATTTTGCTTAAAAATAAAAGTAATTATGTAAAACACCCCCTCCCCCTGTTTAGATCTGGCGGATCAATGCGAAGAGGCCGATAAATACCTTTTGTGCACGGCAGCCATAGCTAACCTGTCTATGCAAAACTGCTCCGTGTCAGAGCAGTTGTACAAACATAACGCCGTACTGAGGATTTCCAAAGCTCACAACACCAGCAAAGCCCGCAGCATTTTCGTTCAAGATCAGGTACACAGTCGATTTTGGCTCCACATAATAATACCAGCGTAAAAATTCCTTCGGAATTTGACTTTCTTACAAATAACATTCTGGTAAAAATACCATCGGGGAATTTGACAATCTGACAGATTGAACTTCGGGCTTATTTTTCCTGAACCTAAGCAAAACCTAAAAATCAAGCTAAATTGATCGATGGTCAATTAGTCCGAATGTGAAATTACCCGATAGTATTTTTACCAAAATGTCATTTATCGAAAGTTTTTTTACCGATAAGGTATTTTTACGCAGAAATAATTACTGGGAAGGTCGATTTTATGCTTTTTTATTTTATCTTTGAAAATATCACGATTTTGTATAGTCCTGATTCACAGCAAAGTAACTGGACATACAAAGTAACGAGATGACCACTCTTGCGACCAAAAGGTAATATCTCACCACGTGTAATTTTACAACCGCGGAATGTAAACTCACAAACTTTTTAAAAATACGTTTGTAAATCAATTTCAAACTTATATTACTGTTAAAAGTTTCAGTTTATATAGTTTACCATAAAAATAATAAAACAACTAAATTTAAAGCCCCACGTACCAAAACCCTTGTTTTTTCCTAAGCCTAAGCAAAACGTGAAAAAAACCAAAACTTAATCATTGCAAACGCACTATTTTGGTTGTGAAATTAAGCCACTTGGTTGTGAGATTACACTCTTGAGTTGTGAAATCGGACAAAAGTTGTAAATTGTACAGTTATGAGATTTGACGTTGTGAGTTTGGTTTTGACCACATACAAACATAAAGCCGTGCTGAAGATTTCCAAAGCCCGCAGTATTTTCGGTCAGGAGCAGGTACGATTTGACTTTATTTCATCTTTAAAAACATCTTACACTAAATTAAATTTACCCTCTGTTTTTGGTTCAAGAGAACGTATCGTTCAAGCTCAGGCACAAGTTGACTTGACGCTTCAACTTTTTAAATTTTATCCTTAAAAACATCAAGATTTTGCCCGTACTCACCAGCAGAGTAGCTGCACGCATAAATAATTTTAATAAATGAATGAATAAATAAATGCTCATGGTTTTTAAATATAGTAACACCAGCAAGACTTGAATCACTTATAAATACTGCATAATATAAACGTTTTAGTTTTATTTTAAATTAAACTAAATATATTAATTAATGTTAAATTTTTATAATGTTTCAGCTGGCTTCCATTCTGGCACGTCTGAGCGCGAACGGTTTTAACGAGGCGTTGATTGCTCAAGGGTCCATCCGGTGTCTTCTGTCCTTTTTGCAGGTGACTTTAATTTTTTTAAATATTCATGGACATCGGGTATTAAATATAGTATAGTCGTCCTTTCTTTATGTGTTTAAAAATCTAATAAATTTCCTTTAAAAGAACGTGCAATAACAGCTATTATATAGGAACTACAGTGATGTTCCAAACCTCCCATATCATGCTCCGGAGCACCGGCCATTTAAAACGGAGCTCAGGAACTCCGCGGTTTAAATAAATGTCTTAAGCTTATTTATATTTTTTATAACTTTTTTGCTAAGTTAAAAAAAAACTAATTTATAAAAGCTTTTTGTCAAAATAATCTATGATATAACTTTGACTCTGGGGCTCTGGAAATCTTGTGAACACTGGTAAAAAAAGAGTTAAATAAGATTTTCTTATTAGAATTATACGAGTTATACTAATAATTATTGTGAGCTTTATTTAGTTTAATGCTTTAAAATAACTATAGGTGCACGATGACAGGCACAAGGAAATCTGCAAGCGGATCCAGTACAAATCAGCCATTTGCCTGGGTACCATCGCCTCCAAAGGAATGGGTCTGAAGGCCATCTACGATATCCACGGTAAGTTCCCTCAAGAATTCTAAGAACCCTTAAAATGTCCTATAGTATTCGTGATACCGTCATATATGTTTTGCTCTATGGAATGGTTGTGGGAGGAGTAGCGGCAAAATAGGGCTTCAAACGGCAGGCCCGAATATGGCTAAAAGAATGCAGGCACAGGCGGGTTATGAGTGCGGGTGTCCTTTTTTAAACAAGCCGCGCGCGGCACTACTATACTACCTACTTCAAGTTTGGTTGGTGCCGCAATCAATTTCTTATGAAACATATTCAATTTTTTTGAAACCGGAGATTAACAACTATTTTAACAATTTAGTATTTTTGTTACTTTTGACCATTATTAGAGCTATATTAGCATACTAGGTTTCTCTATGTAATTTTTTGGTTATCAGAAAAACACATTTTGTGTGCTTATTAATACAAAACTCCACGAATTTTTGGATTTTTATTTGTATTATAGTATTTCCATTTCAAAAATATAAAAAATCTTTAATTTAAGACTTTTTTCTGGGACCCGCCATTTTTGTGAGGAGGCATAGGCACCTTGCACTGGAACTCTGTTTATACATGAAGTACGGGTGTGCATTGCCGGGAAATTTTATTTTAGCCGCGCCTTAGCTTTAGTACTAAAGGTTCAAAAATCGTTTAGCCTTAGCTTTAGTACTAAGCCCAAAAACGGCTTAGTACTAAAGCACTTTAGCCTTAGCTTTTGCCAAACTGACAAATATGGAAATGTTCTTAAATTTTAAAAACTATCCCTTTTTTAAGGTAATTCTTGGCATTGCATTGTTAAGTTTAGGATAAAAACTCAACATTAAAGATTTTTTTAACGTTTATTGAATTAGGTCTTAGCTTTATATTTTAAAAATATTAGTTTTAGGGTTAATTTTACAATTTTAAAGTTGCTCTTGTAACTGTATTTCAGTTTAACTTTAAATGTTAACAGATGTATCAAAATGGCTAACTATCAAGAATAGTTTTTCTGAAATGAATATCTAAAGCAAAACCAACATTTTTTATAAAAAAGAACGCTTACATCATAAAAAACTTTACAAAATACCCATATGAAATTGTAAAAATAAGATTATTTTAATATTAAGCACTGAGAAACTCGAAAAATACTTCAAAAAAGCAAAAAATCAGTATTTTCTAATGCTTAAACAAAAATAAGAAACAAAAAAAAAACAAAACCCCATATTCATAGCACCTTAAAACCAAAATTCGTTTTAATCACTTTAATTTGCATTATTGTTTAAAATATTCACTCATGTTTCTTTTAAAGTAAAAATATAGTATATTCAAGTTTATATAAGCATAGTTTTTAGGCAGCTAAAAGTGAAGGAAGGGGTTGAGGTGGTTGGTTACCGGCGGTAAATTGCATCTTAAATTCTGGGAAGGATGTTTGGAAAATTTTGAAATCTAAAAGAGGGTCAGGGTGTGTCTTGTGGATTTTCAAAACAAAATACTTTAGAGATGTCAGATTAAAATTCTGGAGGGGAGCTAGATTAAAAAAAGAGAACTTTTCTGAGGATAACTCGATTTTTGTCTAGGAAGGAGGTTCGAAATTTTGAGGTTAAAGGACCCCATCATACCTCCCCACTTCATGGATAGAAATCTCATTAAATAATCATGTTTTTGATTGGTAAACACTTTTTTTTGGTTTTTTGGCCAATCATTTTTGGGTGATTTTTCATTTTCCTGGCAAAAGCTAACGTTTTTCCGGGCCCTCCTTTTGCCAGCTTTTGCCAGCTAATTTCAGTTTAGCCGCGCCTTAGCTTTAGTACTAAGCCCCCTTTCGCCTTTTGCCTTCCACAGATATACATAAGCGTCACCATAATGGATCATTACCGTGTCTCCTACTTATTTTCCGTAGTATGCAGATCAACTGATCGAAAGCGCGCGAAATTTCGATCGGTTAATCTGCATATTACAAAAAATAAGTAGAAGATACGGTAATTATCCATTATGGTGACACTTATGTATATTGCATACTTCATGTATAAACCGAATCCAGTGCAAGGTGCCTATAGGATTACTACCGTTTAGAACAATGGATTCGGACCAGTGTGCCAAAAACATAGAGCACCCTGATCAAAATCCATTGTTCTAAACGGAAAAAATCCCCTGCGCATCAAAGGACACCGCGGGCATAAAAGGGACGCACGCATTTATGTCTAATAACGCGCCCGCGCCTTTTTAATAACCCGCCCGCGCGGCATTCTTTTAGCCATATTCACACCTTCATTTTAAAGCCCTGTTTTGCCGCTGCTCCTCCGACAACCTATCCCACGGAGCAAAACATATATGACGTGATCACGAATACTATATGACATTTTAAAGCTAAAAAAATTCTGGGGTGAATCGACCGAAGTTAAAAACAAACCAAAGATATATTGATGCGTGAAAAGTTCGTTCGTAACTGTTGAATAACGTGAATTTCCAGTTGGAAAACCGCGAAAAAACTATTGAACGTACTTTTACTGAACTGAACATCATACGGAACGACCAATCAGCTACGCGCTAACTATTGTCATGCAAATTAAACCATATCGAATGCAAATTATTCCTTACGTGAATTTGGTCGATCGATAAATCTCATATACTTTTCACACGGTGTGGTTGAATTTGGATGAACATTTTGTCCCACGGAGTTGTTTTATGTTCAATTTTGTAATACTGCGTTAAAAAGTTCTTGCGCGGTTTTCCAACCAAGGAAAAATGTGAGTCAACAGTTGCGAAAGCAATCTCCGGAGCACCACAATCATAGTTACGTGGAATCGGTAGATTGGTTTTCTTAGTATGTTTATCATGCCAGATATAATTAAACCACTAATTATACAAGCAAGAATATAACACAAAAGATTGTCCGACATTACACTAAATCTCTGAACAAAATTCTGGAAAAAAAACCATCGCACATGCGCAAAGCTTTTTTTGTTGTGTAAAAATCATTACAGTGCGAAAATAACAGCAATAAATGCCAAGAAAGTCGCAATTTTTTTGCAAGAAAACTAACACTACGTTAAATGTCGCTGGCGGAAACTAGCAGAAAATGGCGTTTTTTTAGTTGTGGGCGGAACTGAGGAACCGGAATTGAGATTTTTCAACAATCCGGAACAGAAACCGGAGTTCCAAATGTTGCCTGGAACATCCGGAACCGGAATTGCCTATAAAACTGCGGAGCCCCGCAGCCGGAATTTGTGATTTTCCAAAAATCCAGAACAGGAACCGGAATTCCGAATTTTGGCCGGAACTGGCCAGTATAGCCTTTTTTTGCGTGAAGTTGCACATGTGCAAACTTTTTAGCAAAATTTTGGACAAAAATTAAGTGTACAGTCGAATATTCTCTGTGTTATATATTTTTGCTATTAGTGACATAGATTACCATAATTTGATTGCTTTTTTTGCGTGGGTAAATAAACCAAACGCGTCTGGTGCACCTTTGCGACCGTTACTTGTTTTATAATTAAACATTTTAAAAATGCAAAAAAAGATTAAAAGGTTTGTATAAATAACCAAAAAGGACGATGTAAGCTAAAACTTTTTTAAAGCAAACAACAAACTGTAAAAATAATGTCTTTGCAAGCGAAATTAAAAAATCAAAAAACTTCTTAAAGATCAAAATTATTTTTTTAAAAAGCGCATAGGTCCATTTGTAGAAGCCGCTGTAAATGTTTCGCAACGAAAACCTATTTTTTTAAAGAGGTTGCTCCGGAGCTGCTGTGAAAAACACGACTAATTTTACAGTTTTTAGGCTACGAAGTTTTGCGAAAAGTCCGGCAGGCCACCGGGGCCAATTCCAAACAGTATACCAACCCTCTGGAAGCCATTTGCCGGAGTCTCATGACCAGATTGGAAGCCAAATACAACGTGGAAACCCAAGTGTAATCCCAGTTTAAAGAGGCGATTCCGGCTATAATTCATCCAAGTTTCCCCCCAGAAAAAGTTTTCCCCAGACATTCCCACCGGATTAAAGTAAATTTTCACACGAAGACACTCTTTGCCGCAACTTTAAAAATCTTAGTTCAAAAAGGCTGGAACTTGCACTTAGAACGTTTTCTTTACTCTTCGTAGAGTAAAAAACGGCTGCATGGAGAAACCCGTTGCCGCAACTATAAACGTTGTCAACGCCTTGTTTTAAAATGGCTAATACTAATGTTAGCTAAAAGAAAAATTTGCGTCTAAATAAAAAAATTGAAAACGTTCCAGTCGCAGAATTAGACTCACAACGCGTGGAATAGATTCTGCTTCGTGGAAAATTTTGTGAACATTTACCACTTCTATCTCCAGCTTCCGGGGAGAATATGACTTTTTTCAGTGCAAATTTTTAAATAAAATTTACTAATTTAAAAAAATATTATTGGGCCCGACTGGGTTTTAAGTTGATATTGTTTCCCTTTAATCAGAAGCAGCTAGATCAATCCCCATCCCGCGTTAAAAGTGCAAATGTGATTATGTTTTTAATGGTTTATATCAGTGCTTTATCATGTTAATAAAGATTTTAACAAAATATACATATATCTGTGACGACTCAATGTAGAAGCGGAAATAACCAGGCGCTGAAAAATTTAGATAGCCAATTTTATTGAAAAATTCGGCCGATACAGGAATTGAACCCGTAACCTCCAGTTGACTCTGGCGTGCTATCCATTACACCGTAGGCCGGACAATGAAAGGGGAAAGATAAACGCCTTTTATTAACGCCTGTACTTTGAGTTTTCACGGAAGGGACACATACGCGGTATGTGTCACATATCAAAAGAGCTTTATATGATTTAAATTTTTATTTTAAAACAAGCGTGGTATAATTGAAATAAATCCTGAACTGCAGCAGTAACCAAAATAATATAACAATGAATCAACCCAGATAAAACATATTGCACGTTACAATTTCGTCCGAAAATAAGTGTTACTACAATTTTGCAATATTTCAAATTCCTTTTTTGTGCTACAAAACTCTTTGTTACACACAAACTTGTTTTGTGGTCATCTCAGAAATTAAATAACAATCAAAAATTACACATAAAAAGACTTTTTAAATGATACGCTCTCTCCTTTTCAATTAAGAAGTTAAAATCAATTTCATTTAAGCGCCATTCTTTGTCTATCACAGAATCAGAAAGCAAGAATAATTCGATACACATTACATCAGCAGACCTGTGCACGGTCTAAAAATTCCCGTTTTATTTCCCCCCGGCCAAAAATGAAAAAGTACCCAAAATTATGACGCCATTTTTGATCTATGATGACGCCATCATCGCGAAATTTTGCAGTTTTTAGCTTATTTCAATGCATTTTAAGCCGTTTTAGACCTATTTTTACCTTATTTTTGCCACTTTTCCTTCTTTTTTCTCCTTTCTCCCCTGCTTGCCCCACCCTCGTTTTGGAATTGCCCCTTACCCCAATAAAGCCCGAGGGGGTGGAGGGCAATGCACAGGTCTACATCAGTGATATCCCCCGAAGGCCCGGAAAAAATCTGAGCAGGAGCCCCCTATTTTTCAACCAGTTTTATAACTAAAAAGTGATAATATTGTTTTATTTTGTTAAAATTTTTTGACAACCAAAACTTTTTTAAAAACTTATTAGACACGATAAATAATAATCAAACATATTTCAAGTGGAAATAAAAATAAAATTTAAAACGCAGATCTCTCTTCGCTTTAAATGGCAGGGGTTTTGAAATACGATTTGGGGGGGGACATTACTAATACACATATTAAAAGATTAGCAACAAATTACAAACAAATCAACTACATATATTTTACAAGTAAAATACGATTTTTACAATCTAATTTATACAATCCAATCGGTTACTTATAAATAAAATACAATAATTTTCCTATGTATAATTCAGTAAAGTATGTTTCAAAAATTCAAATTGTCTTCCCTGTAAATGAATTTAAAGCCTCTTAAAAAAAAGAAAACAAAAAAAAAATAAATGTGTAAATTAGACAGGTTTGACGGCACAGGAAAAACTCTTTTTAATTGACATAAAGTCGTAACTCTAACAGAAAAAGTCAAAATTACTAACTCCGACTTAAAATGCTTATATTATAATAAAAATAAAAAAAGAGTCGCTGTCACGAGTATTTTATGGCGATTCTGATTCTTTGTGTCATAATTATGACGATACAACGTACTACACATTAAATAGTTATAGTTAAACTATATAGTAAATAAATAGTTGTAAAAACTATATAGTAAATAACCGATCACATGAAAATTTAAATGCACAAAATATTTGTTCAATATCGATCAGATAATTTGCTTTCATATTAAAAAAAATCTAACTCAGACCTGTGCAATGCTTTGCCAACCCCCCCCCCTTCGGGGTTTGAACAGGGAAAGAGGCATTTTCACAACGGGGAGGGAGGGAGCAGGGTAGGCATGGGCACGGGGGGGGGGGTTGGGGGGGGGTTTAACCCCCCCCCAAATTCTGGTAATGGGGTTTTAAACCCCCCCCCACTCAGAAGTGGGGGGGAGAAAAGGTGCCCCCCCCCCCCCCCAATTTTGGAAAAATGAGAAAAAAAAATATCTTTAAAATGACTTCTAACTGCCTCCAAACTTAAGTTTTGAGGTCAAAATGAATGTTTTAAGCAATAAAAAGCTCAAAAATGCAATAAAAAGGGCTTTTTGACCTAAAATTAGTGTTTTTAACCTATTTTTCCTTCAAAATCGAAAAACGATATGGGTAAAATGCACTCCAGAAAAAAAAACGATATGGGTATTTTGCGTTTCTTGGATTTTAACCCCCCCTAATTTGGGTTTTAACCCCCCCCCCCCACTCCGGACCAACTTGCCCATGTATGGGAGCAGGGTAGGCATTTTATTCACACCAGAGATGCACAAAAAAGTAAAAAAGATAAAAAAATATCAAATATAAAAAAAATATCTGAGAGGAATTTTGTTTCGCGTCGCGACCGCTAGCTGACCTAAATTTTGTTATATCAGATAGGTAGGTCCATTGATTTTTTAAAATTTCGAATTACAAAATTTTAAACGATTTTGTAGAAGTTGAAAACTTGGCTTTTGAAACATCGCTATAAGACAGATAAATAACAAACAAATCAGACATAACAAGTTAAACAAAACAAACAGAATAAACAATCGTTTACATGTTAAAAAGTTATATACGTATACATATTATTTTCATTACTTTAAAAAGCAACACTCTTTTAAACGTAAATGTGAAAAGATTAATTTTTTTAAGTGGGGATTTTTTTGGAGCACTAGTGATGTTCCATGTTCCTACCCTCCAATATCATGCTCCGGGGCTCCGGCCATGTAAAGCGGGGGGAATTCCGGAGCTCGGCTCCTTAAATAAGCGATTTTAAGTTTATTCAAAATTAAAATACATTTAAAAGTCTAGCTTTTAAATAAGTTTAAAATAATTACAAAAAAATTTGACAAAATAATTCATGTTATCATTATTAAATTATTCATAAAGTCAGTACTAAAATAGGGCGGAGCTCCGGGGGTTGCTCCGAAGCTCCTAAAAGTGGAGCTCTGGGGAAAATCACTAGTTAGCACACGATTAAGATAGATTTATCCTTCCTTATACAGTTTAAAGAATCTTAAACACCTAGAAGCCGCGTTTTGTTTTTTTGTCTAAATAATTTTGCTTTTAAACTTTTGCCGTGCTTAATAAATAATATATACATTAAAAAATGCGTTCAAATTTTATCAGTAATTACTTTGCTTATCTGTAAAAACATA
>JASAMX010022578.1:0-17087 GCA_030248175.1 Microlaimidae sp. YZB2_3
AAAAAATCTGGTTTGGATATTAAATTATTAGATCAAAAAATACGCCAGGATGTATTTATTTTAAGATAAACGTATAAACTGACAAAAATTGTCTTTTTTACCTTGTTTTATGTAGAATTTTGATATTGCTGGAATCAAAATGGAGGTAAAAACAGTATAGACCGTTTATTTTAAAGACGGGTATCTTAAATATATTAAATGTTTAATAATGAACGAATTTTGAGGAAACTTCGCAGAAAAAAAGTTAGGTATTTTCCATTTTTATTCTTTAACCTTTTGGAATTTTTTCTTTCAAAAAGCGCTTCAAATCCGCAGAAGGGATTGCGCGTTACCACTGCTCAATGTTAAACTTCACGCTGACCCAAAGCAAAATGCGGGGTTTAACATTGGCAGCGGAGAGAATCCCAAAGGGTTAATACGCAACTTTTAGATTAGCTATATTAATAAATTATGAACGATTTATTCAAACAGCTAGTAAATTTAACCAAGCCTTAATTCAACTATCCGAAAAAATAAAATTTTTACTTGCTAGTTTACGTAAGAAATAATTTCCATACGATTTGGTGGAAAATTGCGTTCACAAATCAAAACATCTGAATCTTTTTGTTGGAAAGCCGTGCGAAAACTGCTGAACGTATTCATACCGAAATAAACATCATACGAAAGGACCAATCAGATGCGTGCCAACCATGCTTATGCAAATTATTTCTTACGTGGTATTCATCCATTAAAAAACTCATCGTGGAAAAGATATTTAAGCATGCGGCAGCCTAGCATGAGCATGAGATATTCCGCTCAACTGGCGCTAAAGTACGCAACTAGCATAGTTCTTTCAGTTTCGTAGAACAAACCCCAAAAAAAAAACAAAAAACCACACCTAAGTAAGACCTAGGTCCAAAAACATGTTTTTTATACCTTCTTATGTTGTATTTTTAATTACGTTATATTAGTTTTAGGTATGCTAAAAAAATACCCTAACCTTACCCTCTCCGCCGTATGCCCTTTCCCGCGGTAACAAAGGGAACCCCAACCGGTCTTGTATGTCATACATAATTTTTGTGCGTAATTAGTGCCCAGTGAGCGAGCAAATTTAAATGGTTAAAGCTGTACGGTAGCAATATGCAGATTTAATTTTTATTGCAAAAATTTTGCATATTGCTTTAACCGTACAGCTTTAACCACTTTAATTTGCACGCTCACTGGGTTTTATTCACACACAAAAGATTATGTATGAACTAAGTGCGACGTAGGTCATACGTAGAGTTTACCGCGGTAAGGTTTACGTAAGACATTGGTCATACAAAAATACCATCACTCTTCGTCAGAAGGTTTCACGGTTGTAACGGAGGAAAAGGCCATCAAGGGAACCAGTTAAGTTGCCTATAAATTGAAACCCGAGTTTCACGTTTTTTTTTTAAATAAAATATTTTTCATTAATTTTCTTCGTCGCTCGCGAAGTTTGCCGCGTAATATTTTAAAATGCACTTGCACATTTTCGTAACACTTATAAGTTTGTTTCATATTTATTTAAGCAATTTAAATTTCAAACATAGTACAATGAAATACATTTAATCTGATACAAATTTTGTTTTGTGGTGGGACCACCGACCCAAACTTTGTTGCTATGTAAGTAGTCCATAAAAATCATTTAATGATATTAATAAATTAAAAAGCTATTTTTTTGTTATTTTAAACCGTATGCTTAAAAAGTTGTAACAAGTACAATCTTATTTTTTATTTGGGAAACAAATGTGCAAAAGCCAGTTGTTTTTTTAATTTAATTATAATCGAACATGTTTTGAACACTATTTATAATTCAACTGTTGAGGTCAGACAAGAATCACTAAACACCTGTATTTATTGCAGTGGATACCAATTATTGTTAGCTGCCCTAATGAAGTCATAGAGGAGCTAGCTTATTTTTTGAAAATAAAGTTAAATTGGTATAATACAGTTTTTTTATAAAGTGGGGAAACTAGCTTCAATTTCTCATTTAATAAAAATCCAAGCACTATGCAATGTATTACAATCGTTGCGAGACTTGTGCACTGATAACTCTATTATGTGTTAACAAAAAAGACTAAGCACACTACACAAGTAGAATTGATAGTATCAAATTCACTAAAATACTTAAAACTAATTTATTTCGAAAGATTGGGTTTCCATAATTTTGAAGAAAAGCAGCTTATGTTGCTTGTTAGTTTAAATATTGTTTTAAATCTTACATTTAAAATCGCAATGCACAAAAAAAGTTTAAACTGATATTGTTAAAATGTTTCTACTGAGACTTTTACATGATATTCTAAAGATTGTTTGACTAATAAATTGATTTATCATACTATTTAGTGTTTGTTTTAATTTTTTTAAAATTTAATTTTAAAAAATCTTTGCTGCAGAAATTGTAAAAAATTTGTGGATTACCTTCGCATCTAGATATATTTTCTTTAAGATCCGTTAAATAATTCCCGGCTTTTATATTCGCTAACTGGTTGTGTTTTATGTATTTTTTTACTTAAAAACCTAAAATTACAATAAGTACAGAAGCCTAATTCTGATTTTTTGGGGGTTATAATATCCAAAACTGTTTTTAGTGTTAATTTAAATCAAAGAAAACAAAATTAAGCGCAAAAATTATGCAAAAATTAACGACACACAAGTTTGTAAAAAGTTTAAATAAATTGTTTTTTCATCCTTACCACCACCTTTAACCCTATTGGTGCTTTTTTTCTTAACTAACTATTGTTTTTTTCTGAAATAATTGAAGTCAACTAAACTTTTATTAATTAAACGTTAATAAAACAACGAAACATTATAGAAATTTTGAATAAAATTGTAATATTTTTAAATTTTGCATTAAAAATCTATCGAAAATCAAAAAAGCAAAGTATTAATTAAAAAACTTTTTTTAATTTTGTCAGCCCTATTTTTATGCCAGACCTATTTGTACTTTAATAATTCTTTTTATAAATATTTTTGATTTTTTTGTTTTATGTTTTAAATAAAATTTTATCAATTTTTATATTAAAAGAGCTGCGCATTCTCAGAAGTATTATTTAAAACGGAAGCAAAAAATATAGTATTTAGATAAAACCAGACCAATTAAAAAATCCGCCTATTCCTTTCGTATTACCAAAAGTCACTCGCATTTTTTCACTCCGTTCCGGATATTGTAGTAATAGTAGTAGTAATTTTTGGTTTCCCAGCAACCGCTGTATTTATTAGTAGTTTTACTTGAGAATTTCAGCTTTTGCATTATAGACAACAACTTTGATAAGCTGAAAATCATGAAGGAAAAGCTGTTAATCGAAGATTTCGTCCATATGACGGAGTATCCGGGAAATTTAGCCGACAATAGAATGGGGGATAAATTCGGAGATTTGCTGGAAGTATTGAAGATCGTTAAGACGTCGAAAGAAGAAGGTAATTTTTTGTAAATTCGCAGCTCAGGGTCTTGAAATTCATAACTTATAGATATAAATCTGATTTTTGAAGCTCTGAAGCTTCGCCTTATTTTATTGGGAAAATAAGGAAACTAAAAAACAATAAAAAATGTAAACAGAAGATATATATACTTGTATGGGAAAAAATTAAATGAATAATACAAAAAGATATGAAATTTGAGTGTTAAAAAAATATTCGAAAAAAATTTTGTTATGCTAGAAAAAAACGATATGCTCATAAATGCGACGGTTAAAACAAGTTTGGAACTAATGTAGCAAATGTTCTATTCGGTTTTTAGTATCTTATATAGTAAAAAATTTTATAACAACAGCCATAATATGTAACTGAACGCATAAACACCGCGAATTTAAATAACTTTTTTTTATTAACAAAAAATGTCAATCCATTAATCTCATAAGTATTTCGGTAATCTCACATAATTTGCATACAGTGTCGTCTAATTTGCGTTTGTCTAGCGCAGCTAATTGGTTGTTCGGTATGATTTTTAGTTCAATAATTGTACGTTAAATAGTTTTTGCCTGGTTTTTCATTTAAAGAATTACGGCGATTCAACAACTGCAAATGCACTTTCCTCAATCTCACCTGCGTGAGATTTATTTATTTATTTATTAATATTCGCATAATGCAGGAGTAGTGAAGGCATAATTTAACATATAACATTTAACATAAAAAAATATAACGACATACCCCTTTAGAGTTAAGATAAACCTTATGGGTTTATTAAAAACGTTACTCCAAATTAATTATATTTAGCAAACGCAATTAAATTTTAACTTAAATCCAATCAAAAACTAAAGTAAAAACTACAAATTATTGATACAATAAAACAAAGCGTATAATAATTACATTACTAAAAAGTTTAAAATAGGATTTTGTACGCAAAGTGGCATGTAGAAACGAGTTAAGTTTAACATTTTTTAATGTAAAAAATTTTTAAGTGTATAATTTTTTAGTAGATTTTTTTTCAGGGCTTACTGAGGATTTAACCAAAAGGAGAGAGAATTTTGGCGAAAATACGCTACAATTAGGAAGACAAGGATTTGCGCAAGCCTTGAAGGTGCGGTTCGATAAATAATAGGTCCTTTATTAAAAGTGTCACACCTGTAAACCCTGTTTTAAAAATACTTTGGGTCGTCACATATGGAATTCCGATTTTCTCTATTTTACGAGTTTTAATGCAAAATTTATCGGACCGCACATTTAAAGGAAACTTTCACTGACCTGCCGATTGCGGCTCTTTATGTAGCGGCGATATTTCTTTTTATGGGCTCCGCAGTGGGATATTCTCCTCTAACAGGGACCGTGTATCTCTCAGTCATAACAGTTCTTATACTGATACCGCGTTTCGCGGTAGAACTGATAATACGATGTAATTTCTTCGCTTATTTGCGGAGAAATTTGGACCAGCATACGGTTAAAGTAACGAGATCTAGGAAAATGGTAGAAATTTCCGCAAGAGATTTGCTGATCGGAGACATTGTGGCGCTGAGTACAGGTATTACCAAAAATTTATACTATATATAATATTGCATATATTTGTACACCATAATTTTGGGACTCAATGATATTACACTCTAAATAGGACCCGTCCGAATTAGGGCGCACTTTTATTAGGGCACTTTTTTTAAATCACATAATTGCTCAAACTAATAAAAATAGAAAATAATGCGGGACAAAATGAGCGAGCTCAAAGAGTTTAAATTTTTTTAGGGAAATGGTTTCCAAAAAAATGGCTTAATTAAATAGAGGAGGCGGTCTGCCCCTCCCCCCAATTTGCTTGCTGGTTGCTACCCAACTATTTTAATAAAGTTTTTTTGACTTTTTTGACAATTATGTTATAAAAATTTAAACAGTGATGTGCGGTTTTGTAGTAATTATCGTGCAGCATGCAGGCTCTACCTACATGTTAAATGAAAAGATGAGCGGCTTAACTACGATATGTCTTTAGTATGACATAAAATTTGAAAACCAGATAGGTTTACAAAAACGGACAAGTTGTAAAAAATTAGGCTATAAAAACATAAGTAAAACCATGTCCATATCATTAACAAGGACATTTATTAGCCAAAATTAGTACATATTTAGACAAATTTTACCTTAGGTGACGAAAGAACACTTCCCAAACCCTTAATATGTGATTAAAAATTGACGTTTTAGGGCACGGAATTTATGCAGACGGCGCTGTTTTATCATCGGCTAATTTATTGATCGACGAGTCGGCATTCTCTGGAGAGGAAAACTATGTGGCCAAAAAATCCAGAGACATCGTCTATGCTGGTAAATAAGTTTTTTTTAGAAGTTTGACTAGTTATATTAGTACCGTAAACTGAACATAATAAACTCAATCTTTTAATAACAAGAAAAAAACTCACAGATACTTGCTAGACTAGCGGATCATGGGAAAAATAATTTAGACTATTTACTATTTAGCATAGAAAGATCTACTTTCCACATATGTAAACTTTAGGAATACAATAACTTTCTTACTTTGGGCCATTAGCTGTTTTTCTTTTAACACACAAAATTATATAAACTAGTCATATTGGCTATTAATTCTTGTTTTCTATTTTACTATGTATAAATATTATCCACATTTGTAACACTTTGTTTTGGCAAAAACAACAGCAAACGTACGAAATTTAACTTGTCTCAAACTAATTGAATAAATAAATTAAAATTATTTCACGATAAGCAGGGATTCGCTAAAGCATTCAATAATTGAACCAGAAGAAGATAAACTTTGATGGTGATTTGGTTACTGCAGTATTACTACATGTATTGCAGCAGTGCTACATATACTACAGCAGTATTGCATTATTGCAAGAGTGCTACGTGTACTGCATTTATACTGCATGTATTGCAACAGTACTGCCAGTACTGCAGCAGTACTGTTTTACTGCAACAGTGCTGTGTGTACAGCAGCAATACTGCATGTATTGCAGCAGTACTGGATGTACTGTAACAGTACTGCATTACTGCAGTAGTACTCTTTTAATGCAGCAGTACCGCATGTACTGCAGCAGTACTGTGTGTATTTCAACAGTACTGCACGTAGTGCAACAGTACTGCATGTACTGAAACAGTATTGTTTTACTGCAATAGTACTCCTTTTACTGCAGCAGTGCTGTGTGTGTTTCAGCAGCACTACATGTACTACAACAGTACATCCTAGATTACTGCTGTAGTACTGCACTGATTTTACTGCAGCAGTAGTGCATTTACTTTAGCAGTACTACATGTATTGCAGCAGCACTCCGTGTATTGCAACAGCATGCATCTTTTAAAGCAGTACTAGATTTACTGCAACAATGCTGCGTGTACTACGGCAGTACTGTGTGTACTGCAGCATTACAAAAGAGATTAGCTGCAGTACTTCGAACAATACTGCATGCACTAAAACAGTACTGTGTGTAGTTCAGCAGTACTGCACGTTTCGCAGCAGTATTTCATGTAATGGCTTGTTCAAAAAATAAAGCTTCCAGCAAACCTATCTCATAATAAGGAAAGAAAGCGCCTGGTGTTGTTTAAATATTGCCTTAATAAAACACTGCGAATATTCACTATATCATACTTGTTTATATCATAGCATATTGAACTTATTAAATATCCCTCATGCATTTTGAAGCTCTATTTACATAAACCAAACATTCGGAACTGAAGGCTTTAGGCGCCTAGTACACTATTTTTTAGGAATTACCTTAGCTATACGCCCAGAAAATATCACTAATTTTAATAAAAATATTGCACCCTGAAAAAACCTCAGTGGTACAGCAGCAGTAATGCATATACTTCATGCCGCATTACTGCGTGAACTACACAGTAATAAATGTAGTGCAGCAGTAATGCAAGAAATCAGCTGCGTGCTAAGCTGTAAGCTCAGTTAAAATCTTAGTTGTTATATTATTCATTGCAACAGCCTTTTAATACATTTTTCAGGGACCTCTGTGATCCAAGGTTCCGGTAGTATGGTTGTACTAAATGTGGGACAAAACAATCAGATAATTAACCTTGAAAGGTCCGAACACGCCAAGAAAAATCCTCCGGCTGTGGCATTCACAACATTTGCTAGAAAGCTAGCCAAACTTGGGCTGGGATTTTTCACTTTTGGTAATTTTTCAGCTGAATAATTTATTGAAAATTTATGTTTTTAAAGAGAATACAATAAATAATAAAAATAATAAAAAAATTTAAACAAACAAATTAATAAAATTATTTAAAATTATTTCAAAAATAAGTTTTTTTAAACTGAGTTTTCCCATTAGATCTTACTTGATTGTTTAACTTGTGGTTATATATTTATTGTTTAATATAATTTTTCTAACGTTTAAGGATTTTGTTGCTTCCTTCTTTACATCATTGTGTTAGTAATACGTTATTCCGTTAATGAATACACTTGGAAAAACTCCGCATTTGATGAAAGTAAATTTAGAAAATTTTTGCTGAGATTTGTTTTGCTAGCCTCAAAGGTGCTACCATTGGCTCTGCTATTTTCACTTTCCTTTGGATACTGGTTAATTTTTCTGGTCTGCTGGGCTAAGGTTAGACAAATTTATTTAAATATTATTGCTTGTTATGCTTATGCGTCTATTGACTTAACGTGTTTATATGTCATATTATATGTAAGTATATCTTGCATCCTGCAAGATATTTACGATTTGGCGTTTTGTAGTAAATATTCTGCTGGTTGCTGGACATATTTATATGTTAAACGGAAATGAGTGGCTAAATTGCGATGTGTTTGTTGCGCCTTAAAAATTGCGCTTTTAAGTCAAATGGGTGAAATTTTAATGTAAAGCCTTATAATTATAAATTTTAATAACTGCTCTAATAAAAAATAAATAATAGGCACCTTGCACTGAAACGCAGTTTATACATGAAGTATGCAATATACATAATGTGTCACCATAATGGATAATTACCGTACTCCTACTTATCTTTTCGTAGTATGCAGATCAACCGATAGAAAGCGCGCGAAATTTCGATCGGTTGATCTGCATACTACGAAAGATAAGTAGGAGTACAGTAATTATCCATTATGGTGACGCTTATGTATATTGCATACTTTATGTATAAACTGCGTCTCAGTGCAAGGTGCTGAATTATATCTGACTGGCTTTGTAAAATTGTATGGGGGAACTAAGAAGACCAATTAAAATTGTGCGATTAGTACTTGTGTTTTATGAATTGTAACGCAAAAATATTTTAGATCTTTTTTTGGCAAATTATGCAAAGGTCAGTATATTTAAGATGAAAAAATGGCATTTTTTTCAAATAGATTAATTTGTTAAATAAATGTTGAAAAAAGTAAATAATTTTCAGTACTGAACCCGCTTTTTTACTTAAACTTTTAAGTTTTTTGTTCTTAAATAGTCGATTTAAAATTGCAAGTCATTGAGGTTAGCAAGATTTAAAGATAAATTTTGTTTTTTTTTATTTTTTATTTTTTTACAAAGAGGGATTACAGCCTTAATTTCAACCTAAAAAACTTTGGCTTTAATTCACAATTTAAGAAAATGTAAAGCGATAGTTGCATTCATTTTTTTAATTAAAATTGTATTGTAACTGTTAAAAATACTTATATTTCGTTTAAATCCACTTAGGTAAAAAAATTGATCCATTATTGGTTCAGTTTTGTTGGAAAATAATATTTTTTATATTTATCAACTATGGGCAAACCAAACGTAGGTGATGCAGTTGTGGTGTGTACTAAATAAAAACTGATAATTATGCGATAACCAATAAAAACAATGCCACTTATAATCATCAATTTATAATAACCAATATTTTCAGTTAACTGGTTTTTATAAATAACAGTAAACGTGAACATTTTTATTCATCATCATATGTCGCCCCCAATTTTAATTCACTGAACAACTGCACCAGCCACGTTGGGCTTGACTTTAGATGGCTAAGAATTGTTAATAGTTTATAAAAATCTTTTTAGCTAAAGTATCGTGGAGTTGCAATTAAAGAAATAAAGACAATGTACAAAATTGCCGCTATGGATAGATTATCAACCACAAAACAAGTAAATACGTTTATAGTCAATTGTATAGACTAGTTTATGGGTGTGCATTGCCGGGAAATTTCATTTTAGCCGCGCCTTAGCTTAGTACTAAAGTTTCGAAAATCGTTTAGCCTTAGCTTTAGTACTAAGCCCAAAAAAGGCTTAGTACTAAAGCACTTTAGCCTTAGCTTTTGCCAAACTGACAAATATGGAAATGTTCCAAATTTCAAATTTTGGAAATTTCAGTTTTAACTTTATATGTTAACAAATGTATTAAAATGGCTAACTATCAAGAATAGTTTTTCTGAAATGAATATCTAAAGCAACAAAACATTTAACCAACATTTTTTTATTAAAAAGAACGCTTACTGCATAATTTTTTTCAGGACTCTTTTGTGCCGGGACTCTTTTGTGCCGGACCTCATAATAAACTTTACAAAACACCCATATGAAATTGTAAAAATAAGATTAGTTTAATATTAAGCACTTAGAAACTCGAAAAATACTTTAAAAAAGCAAAAAATCAGTATTTTCTAATGCTTAAACAAAAATAAAAAACACAAAAAAATAAAACCCCATATTCATAGCACCATAAAACCAAAATTTGTTTTAATCACTTTAATAAGCATTATTGTTTAAAATATTCACTCATGTTTCTTTGCATAGTTTTGCCACCCAGAGCCCCAGCAGGCGCCGCCAAGGCCCCAAAGGCCCCACAAAGGCCAAAACCCCCCGCCCCCCCCAAGGCCCACCGCCCCCACGCCCCGCACCCCACCCCACACAAGCAGCAAGCACACAACACACACAACCACAAAAACAGCACAAACCAAACACAAACAAAAAAGCGCAAGCCACACCCCGCGCCAAACCCAAGCCCCACCGACCAAAAACAAAGAAAAAAAAAAAACCCGCCAAACGGGCCAAACGCACACAACAAAGAAAACAACCAAACAAGAAAACACAGAAAAAAAAAAAAAAAAAAAAGCAGAAACCGAGAAAAAAACAAAACAAAAAACACCAAAAAACCAACAGCCAACCAAAAAGCCCCCACCGCACACCGCGCCCACAACAAAACACAAAAAAGAAAACAAAACAAAAAAAGCAACAAAAAAAACAAGAAAACACAAAGCAAAAACAAAACACAAAGAATACCCAAAGACAAAAGAATCAAACGACAAAGCAAGCGAAACAAAAAAAAAAACAAAACAAAACCCCAAACCCACACAACCAAAAAAAAAAAAACAAAAAAAAACAAGACAGAACAAAGCAAAAAACAACCCCACCACGCCCAGCGCCACACACACAACCACCCCACCCCACCACACACCCCCTAGGCAGCTAAGAGTGAGGGAAGGCGTTGAGGGGGTTGGTTACCGGCGGTAAATTGTATCCTAAATTCTGGGATGGATGGATGGAAAATTTTGAAATCTAAAAGAGGGTCAGGGTGTGTCTTGTGGATTTTCAAAACAAAACACTTTAGAGGTGTCAGATTAAAATTCCGGAGGGGAGCCAGATTAAAAAAAGAGAACTTTTCTGAGGAGAACTCGATTTTTGTCTAGGAAGAAGGTTCAAAATTTTGAGGTTAAAGGGCCCCATCATACCTCTTCATTTCATGGATAGAAATCTCATTAAATAATTATGTTTTTGATTGATAAACACTTTTTTTTGGTTTTTTGGTCATTTTTTTTGGCCAATCATTTTCCTGGCAAAAGTTAACGTTTTGGCGGGCCATAACTTATGCCGAGCTTTTGCCGGCTAATTTCAATTTTTAATTTCAATAATTTCAGCCGCGCCTTAGCTTTAATACTAAGCCCAAAAAACCCTTTAGTACAAAAGCATTTTAGCCTTAGCTTTAGTACTAATGACACCCGTAGACTAGTTCTGAATAAAGGTTTTTTAGTGTTAGGAAGAGGGTACAATAACTACTAGCGCCAATCATATGTAGGGGGGAAAATTGAAAAACAGAGAGCGACTAGTAGATTTTACGGTTTCAAATATTTCAAATATTTATTGGTTCAAAATCTCGACCCCTTCTCCTCAAAATTTCTTAAATATTTTTTTTAATATTACAAAAACAAAAACAGTTTTTGGGGATTTTAAGTTTTTTGCCGCTTCGTATGTACGGCGTTGCTGGCGCGCCTGGTTTCCAGTTTTTTAATGTTTCAATTACAGAAAATGCGGCATTCTTCAAGTATAACCCAATTTTCCGGTCACCGGAAAGAAAATACAGGATGGACTACTTTAAACATGGACGAACTACTTATTTAAAATCGTTATTTTTCAAAAACAACCCATTAAATTAATATTATTTTTTTAATAAATCTTGGAAAAAATGATAAATTTAAAAAAATATCATGATAAAACTCATAAACAACTTAAATCCTGGACTTTAGGCCTTAGTTTTCCTAAGCAACCTAAGCAAAACCTGAAAATCAAACAAAAAAATAAATTTAGCTTGATTTTAAGGTTTTGCTTAGGTTGCTTAGGGAAATTAAGGTCTAAAGTCAACGATAAATTTTATTTGTGAGTTTTATCACGATATTTTATTTGAAAAATTTTTAAACTTTTTAAAAAAAATTTAAAAAAAAAACAGTTTTAAACAATTCATCTTTCCGGTGACCGGAAAATTGGGTTATACTTGAAGAATGCCGAAAATGCTTGTATTTAAAAGTTTGGAATGGACTTTCTAAAATTAATTTTTAAATTTTGAATAGTTTTACAAAACATTAAAAAAACTATGTAGGTTTAAAATTAGTTTCAAAGTACAAATTTCAACTTTATTTTTACTAATTAGAAATCATTGTTCACCAAAATTCTATTTTAGTGATGATTTCTAACTATGTATTGTGACGCTTAATTAAAAAAGCAAAATTTATTAAGCACAAACTGATATATTAAAGCCCTTCAACGTAGTAAAACATATCATATGTAGCAATTTTTATGAATTTTATATTATGTAGCAATTTTTATTTTTATCATCATGTAGCAATTTTTATGAAGGTTTAAACTTAAGAAACTAAGAAAACTATAATTTTTCAAAATTTTATTTTTTTTCTTTTTGTACACTCTCTCGTACAGTAAAAGACGCTTATTCAGAACTAGTCTATAGGAAGTTTTCTAAGATGAATATTGTATACCATATACTAAATAAATAGTCCACAATGCGGAAACCCACATTTTATTACTGCAAGATATACTTACATATTATATTAAAATCTGGGTTTTCTTCAATACCCAAATTTTAATTATAATATCAGCACTCCATGGTTATATTCAAATTACCTGGTCTAAACTTCTAACATTAATGTTTACCCCAAAATAGTAAGAAAACGAACGCAACCGCCGGACGCTTGCGTTCACAATCGAATTGAGCAATTACGCCATTTGAATGACAATAATAAAAAGAGCATTAGTTGCAAACGTATTTTTAATCCGTCATTTATGAGGTTTTTACTGCATAGCGTTCAGTAGTTTTAACCACCTGGGGCGGGTCCACTAAACGCGTGCTGACTAGGTGCTATCTTAGCACGTTGTTTAAAACTCTTGTTAATGTTTTAATTTCTGGGTTTTTTCCTAAGATAACGTATGGGATAGGATAGATAGATAGGATAAATAAATATTTAAAGAGTTTTGTGCATATTTCTTTTAATAAAGCCTTAAACCGTAGTTTGGAGTTTTGCTAACCCGTAACTAGGGGTTATTGCTTAAATAGTTTGTATAGACAACAAATGTGTATGAAATGAATAAAATATCAGTTTGTGCCATGAAAATAAAAAGTTCTGTTAAATTTTTCGAGAAAAAACCCAGAAATTAAAACTTTAACAAGAGTTTTAAACAACGTGCTAAGATAGCACCTAGTCAGCACGCGTTTAGTGGACCCGCCCCTGCAATACAGTGCAAAAGTTTTGTTTTAATTATTGTATTTATTTATTTTTGTATTAAGATATCTGAACGACAAAATTCGAATGAGTGACAAAAAGAAGGAAACTAAATGCAGTGTACAAACGATGTTTTCGTTTTAAATCTATATTATTTATTAAAAAAGATATAAAAAAATAAAATATTTTTTAAACTGCTAAAATGGTCCCACTGAGGGTCGAATTTCACGTTCTTAGTACTTATTGCAGCGTATTAACTCACTGCGTTATAGGATCCTGTGAGTTTATACAGAATCATATACTTAACATTCAGTTTTTAATACAAGCCAAATTTACCCTTTTAATTTGCAGAATTACTACCCGAACACTATTTAAAACTAAACTTTCTTGTTTTAATTTTTAACATAATATAAGGACTTTATAACACCATTGCTAAAATTTTACCCAAACAAACAAAAACGATAAAAAATTTTGAAAAAACTAAAAGTCTGTAAAAAATAATTGAGGCTGGAAAAAATTTTCAGGTGAACATATCTCACTAATAATGCGATTGATTCAGACGATATTTGTATCAATATGTAGCTAACGTCCAATTCTATACATGTATATAGTTTTTGTATAAACCAACTGCAGTATAGCAAGTTATGCTGACCTGAAATGTTTTTCCAGTCTCAATCATTTTTGAACACGCGTTAATTTTCATTCAGGCTGATTTTGGACTGTTACGCCGCCTGGACTCCGCCGGGATTCTGATCAACCAGTGTTTCTCATTGCTGAAAGGTCTAAAGTCCAAAAATTTTATATTAAACTTACTGCAGCGAGATATGCTCACCTGAAATTTTTTTTCAGTGTCAATCATTTTCAAACAGATTTTTCATTCAGGCTGATTCTGGACTGTTACGCCGCCTGGACTCCGCTGGTATTCTGATCAACCAGTGTTTCGCCCTAAAAAGTCCAGAGTCCACCGTGATGCTGGACGGCAGCGAGATGCCGGCGTCTCAAACTCTCTTGAACACGGCCGACTACAACAAACACCACCCCATGGCGGGATTCCTGGGTCCGAACGCCAGCGACGCTGGAGAAATCGCAATTTCCAATCTGGGAATATTCGTGGTAAGTTTCTAAACTCCAGGATAATGTAAAAGGGGTAACTTGCAAGGTTTCCTCTATGGAGTATCTTGTTAAAATTTTTTTTTGACTTATCATAAATTGAATATTCTTGTGAATTAAAAATGTTTAGCATCACAGTAAACCCGGGTGGCTTCATTTGGGAAAACAGCTTCAGCGCAACTGTTGTTACCAGTGATGGGCGGCATTGCGGGACCCCGAAACACCAGAACTGGAATTGAGTTTTTCCAAAAATCTAGGACAGGAACCGGAATCGGAATTCAAAATTTTGCCCAGAACATCCGGAACCCGGAACTGGAACTGCCTATTAAACTGCAAAACCCCCGGAACACCGGAACCGGAACCAGAACCGGAATTAAAATTTTCCAAAAATCTGGAACAGAAACTGTAACCGAAATTTCAAATTTTGCCCAGAACAACCGGAACGCGGAACTGGAACTGTCCATCACTAGTTGATACCTTTAACCCACCTCCTAGCTATGCATTCTAAATTTACCTGCCACGGAATCTCTTACCTATTTCGTACCTATTTTCAAGGCAGATTTAGCTACCCCTTAAAAACTGCCTTCAACCTGTGGAGGTAGTTTCATGAGCCGTCCTTACCGGGCTTAGATCTTATTTTACATATGCCATCAGTTCGTTTTGATTATTGTAAACAGTTTCTAAGGTGCGGGACATAAGTTAAGCAAAAAATTCAACGCAAACTAAAACGGCTTAAATTAAAAGCTTTAAAGTGTTATTATTGCGTTCTGACGGTCAAATCAAATTTAATAAAATTTTTACTTTAGTTGCAGAAATTTTTTTTACAAATTTTATCCCACTATATGCTTAATCGTCAGGTTTTTAATTCCATTTTAGGATCATCATTGTAGATTTTGTGCATCTATTTTTTCTATTTTATTTTTTATTTTTAGTATAAGCATTGTATTTTTTAAAGTAAATTGTACAAATAATTAAAATTAAATAAACAATTAAAGGGCAAAATTAATCCAATGGTGCAATATGGAGCCGACTGTCTGGTTAAAGATGCCGAGGTTTTAGCAGATGCGCTCCACATATGCCGAGGTGCTGTAGAAAGCTTTAGACGGGTTATTTTACTTCAAATGACGGTAATTTTATGATATTTTTACTTTTGTTTTTGTATAAGAAACAGATCATAATTTGCAAAAAAACCTTTTTTAAATTAACTTAATTAAGTTATTATATCTAAACGCTACAGAAATTATTTTTTTTACAATTTTCATCAGGGACTTGTTTCATAAAAACGTTTGTTAATTTTCATTACACGAATCTCCGCCTACTTTTTTTTAAAATACGTGATAAAGGTTTTTCGACATGTAATCTAGGGGGAGTATCTCCGCTCAGTGGTCTGAGCTGATTGGTGCCGTCTACGTCCAGTCACGTGCGCTGATTGATCGATACTCCATTGTCGCATATCCTATATCATGTAATTTACAAAAAGTAGGTGGAGATTTATAAAATGAAAATTTGCAAACGTCTTTATGAAATAGGCCCCAGGTCATCATTTCGACTAAAAAATATAAAAAAAGATAAATATTACATGAAAAGATAAAAGCTTTGCAAGTAATAATTATTTAACACAATACTTTTTACATATACCTTTAGTTAGATGTAGATTTATTAAAATATTCTAGATGAGCATCGTCTTACCAATCTTCACTGTTTTTGTTGAAACCGCCCTAGAAGATCAGGTATTTACCAACTTCCAGTTTTATTGGCTGATTGGTATTGCACCGGCGCTGAGCGTATTTGCATACGGTTTGGAGCCGGCTAGCGCTTGGGTCTCGAGCGGGAAACATTTTCCGAATGAACCGCGAGCCCATTTTCTCACCTGCCGAATGGTTGTCAACACGCTGGCTCATTCTTTGTACATTCTCGCCGTTATGTTGCTATTGCTATTAAAAGGTAAGATTATAGATTTATACTTCACTTTATATCTCAAATTTACTTTTATGTCTAAAGGTTCCAGAAAGGGCCAAAAAACCAAAATAATTTTCGTTTCAATTGATTCTTAAGATAGCATAGCCCCCCCTAAAGCCATAGCCCTAGCCCATAGCCCCTCGTTTCAAAAAAGTTGCCCTCCCCGTGCCTCCTCCCATTTTGGAATTCTTCCCCCCCCCCAATAAAGCCCCGGGGAAAGGCAGTGCACAGGTTTGTATTTATATATATATATACACAGACCTGCCTCTACCCGGTTTATTTGTCTGGGGAGGGGGAGAGAGATTCCGAAACGGGGAGTGTGAAAAAAAAGGGGGGGCCGTGGGAGTTTTAAAAACGAGGGGGCATCAGGGAGGTAGAATTTTGAAACAAGGGGCTATGGCTATAGCCCCCGGGGGGCTATGCTATATATATATATATATATATATATATATATATATATATATATATATATATATATATATATATATAAATATATATATATATATATATATATATATATATATATATATATATATATATATATATGTGTGTGTGTGTGTGTGTGTGTGTGTGTGTGTGTGTGTGTGTGTGTGTGTGTGTGTGTGTGTTTGTGTGTATGTGTGTGTGTGTGTGTGTGTGTGTGTGTGTGTTTGTGTGTGTGTGTGTGTGTG
>JASAMX010022586.1:0-16350 GCA_030248175.1 Microlaimidae sp. YZB2_3
TGTACTTCGTTCAGTTCATATTGCTCTAAACGCACTGATTAAAAAATTGACAAAATTACTATTTTTCACATTTGGGGGGTATTGGGGGGTATGTAACTGGGTAACCATAAAAAAAATTTTAACCTAAAATTAATATTTTTGCGATAAGCACGCGTAGAGCTTTCAAACCAGTATAAACACGGCTTATAAATAATAAAAACAAAAAAATCACCCCTAACTAATTTTGGGGGTACAAAAGGTCTCCATAATTTAGTTACCCGACCATTTAGAGCAAGTTTTTTTATATTTTTTCAATCATAACGCCGAGAGCTTTAAAATAATATGTTACTCGTTTGCCTAAAATATTAATTTCAACTGAAATCAACCAATGGTTACCATTTTTACAACCTGTAATGTACCCCCAAAATTTTTTAGGAAATTTTGGGACTGTGTCAAAAGTTGAAATTTTTAGAAGTCACCCATTGCAGTGCCTTAGAGCATAAAATATTTTTTACTGTCACCAAAATATAGAGCATAAAATTCCACATAAATCCACTGGGTCATAAACCTGTGGATCAAACAGTTTTTGAGCATTATGCCAAAAAGTGCACTAGCTGCCCTAAGCCTAAGCCTAAGCCTAGCATAACAAAAATAGGGTCGGCGCTCCCACCACAAAACAAAGTTCCTCTCAAATTAAATGCATTTTTTTATTATTTTTGAAATTAGAAATACTAAAAATACTACAACATCTATTTGAGAAATTTTAACGTGCTTTTTTCTATTAAATTAAAGTATTACAAAATGTTTTTTCTGGTTAACCGAAATACATTCACATATGAGAAACGTTAGTTGCGCTTAAAATTGATCTATATAATGATCAGAAGTTAACAAAAATACTTGAATTTGTTTAAATATTGTTGTTTTGTTTTAATATTGTTGTTGTTTTAATATTGTTGTTTTAATATTGTTGTTTCCAAAAAAACTAGGTAAAAATCATTAGTATCATAACAAATTTTGATTTCATGGCGGGACCGCGGACACAAATTTTTGTAATGCTAGGTAGGTCCATTAAAATGACGCAATTCAGACCCAATCTCGGATTCAAACGTTTTTACACAAAAAATAGCACTGCTTCAAAAAATTACATTTGGATATTAGCAAAAGTTGGGATACATATTTATTCAAATTTTTTTTTGTGTTGACAAATGGGGAAACATGTTTGCAAGTAAGAAAACACTTAAAAAAGAGCATTTTTTTAGCTATATTTGGCAATTTTGTAGTAGAATTTTAACTTTGAAATTATGTTTTTCTAACAAAATAACCTGGAAATTTTAAAAAATGAACTTTTAAGGCTTATTTTTTTGGAAAAGTTTTGAATTTAAAGGTTTGCTGCTGCCAGCATACAGGCTTGGAATGCTTCCAAATTTTAAATTCGTCATTTTTGACAGCTTATTCTAAGCTTAGTATTAGGTTTTTTGACAAAAAGCTAAAATAAAAAGTTATTATGTTTTCATAAATTTTACGTTTTTAATGGTTTTGAAAAAAATTTTAAAAAAATTATGGCATTTGTGTTTGCCCCCCCTAGCCCCTGGGGGAGTCAACCTTCCAAAAAAATTTTTAGGTCAAAAGTAAGAGATAAAAAATGGCAGGCATTTAATATATAACAATATGATCAAAATTTTACACACAAAGCAGGAAGCAAAACAAAACCTATCTTTTTTGCAGTGTATTAATTTGGTCAAAAATTGTAAAAACTGCGCGCATTTAACGCATCATAAAAAAATTGAGCAAGCCGATTTTGCTCCAATTTTCAGAAAAGACTTGAAACAATATATTCTAACAGCGTACTAAGTGGCGTTGCTTATCTCATACTAATAAAAAACTTTTGTTTTTTTTTGGGACCAAGTTTTTTTCACGGCATCCGCCATAGTGATAACGTCATAGAAAAACAATTTTTCTAACCTTTTTGAAAGATAGCTAAAAGTTTGAGCTATGCTCTGATGTATGTCCTGTACATATTCTACCTTCTTCATTTATGGAGATACAATCTTTAAAGTTCCAGCTTGGTCGCCTGTCCGCATCATTTTTGTATAAACTATATACAGCTTAAAGATAGTCGTTTTCAAGATACTTCTGCTATTTTGGAAAATCTCAAAAGCTTGTCAGATACCATTAGTCAGCGATTATCCACTGATCCAACTTCAAGCGCTGTTCCATCATATGCGGCTGATCTGAAAAAAGGAATACCACCCTCGGAAACTCCCGTTTATCATGCAGTAAAGCAAATATTATATGAAAAAGAGATGAAATGCCAGGTCATTTTATCTAATTTACTCAAAACAAAACAACAAATCAGTTAATACTTTATTAAACTCCGTCAAAAATCTGTTTATTAAAGTCAGTATTGAAAATCTTTTTGAAAAGGTGATGACTGCTGAGAGATTGGGAAAATCTCATTTCATGAGCACTAGTAAACCGCGGTATCGCTTGGACCACATAACCATGGTGAATTTTATTGGCCAGGGATATATTCATGCGAGAAATCTGCTGGAGGCTTATGGAGCGACATTCAAAGATCCCAGAAACAAGTTATGTGAGCGAGGCCTATTTTTGCCCTCATCGATTCCTTTGTTTGATCAAACAAAAGACCTGAAGACATACTCAAAAAGCGCTTTCTTTCAAAATCAAAAGCTAAAATAACATGGCGAGGAATCGGTGAGAATTTCAGTAAAAAAGACAGTAAAGGAAATTACTATTATGCAAAATTTCAATTTAAGTCTGAATCCCGCAAATGAATGCTAATTGACAAGTTTGACAAACTGAAAGGTTTAAACTTGTAGAGGAAAGAATGCATGTTATTGTAAGAATATTAAATCAAGTAAAGCCAAAAAAAACATAGATATAAATAAACCTTTTTATAATAAACCTGATGTAAATTATGATTACTTAACATGTATTTATAGCAATCCGTGTAGCTTATTGAGTTTTGATAAGCGTAATATCCTTGACCATCTGCTTTCTGGTAAACAATATAGCATTTTAGCGTTTTCAGAAACTTTTAAGAGGAAATTGCAAATACTATGATTAATTCAAACAATACTTATCGAGTTTTCAGATGGCATAGACAAGAAAAAATTGGGGGTGAAACTGCAATTTTTGTAAAAAATGAAATTAAAACTCGTCTTGTTGAAGTTGATTACAAATACAAACCTCTCAAGTTGGTTGCAGTTGACATCATCTGAAAGTGTAAATCCAGAATAATTTGTTATTACAGACCTCCCAGTTCTTCTCAAGAAATTACCCTTATTTTGTGAAGCACTGCATGAACTTACTAATGTTAATTTTCCTGTAGTTTTATGTGGAGGTTTTAAGATTGCTTCCAAATTTTGGGGTAATTCCATTTCTGAAAATGCCGTTTCTAATATGCTTGCTATTATTTTATTGCAAGAATATTTTACTTAATTTGTTACTGACCCCACTCAAGAAAATTTTTTTTAGATTTATTGTTTTGTAATGACTGCGCGCACATTTCTAATGTTTTTGAGTCAGAACACCTATTTAACAGTGACTATAAAAGCATTGAGTTCTTGTGCAAAGGTTTTAAAACCTACCAAAAATATTTCGCAAAGTGTTCGAAACTACAATAAAGCTGACTGAGATTCTATGAATGCTTATCTACTTTCTAAAGATTTTGTAGATCTTTTTCATTCTAAAATCGGAAATTTTAAACGCAATCAAAATGTTTGTACCACTTAAAAAAATTCATGCTAGTTCTAGACCTGTTTATCCTAATTACATAAAAAGTATTCTTTTATGCAAAAAAAGACTTTGGAAAAATCGAAAGTGCTTATTTGTTAAAAATTAATATTATAAGCTTCATAAGCGGTATAAGCAGGAAGTAACCAAATTTAATAAAAAACGAGAAACTAAAATACTGAGCTCAAACAATAAAAGTGCGTTATTCAAATTTGGTAAAAATAAACGCAATAAATATAGGGGTATTGCTGTATATAATATATTAATGGACGAAAACAAAAAGGTAACCACCAATTCTAAACAACAATGTGATATATTAAACTCATGTTTCGCCAAAAACTTTAAAATTGATGATGGCGTTCAGATTAAACTGAACAAATTAACTGACAAAAATATTTCTAATATAAAATTCTGTCCTGATATTGTATTTAAAGCTCTTAAAAAACAAAAACTAAAGCAAAACCAAACTCCCAATGGTGTCCCACCTATTTTGTTTAACAAACTATCTTTATCCCTTGCTGCGCCATGTTTCTCAGTATTTGAAGTTTTTTTTCAGACACATGAACTTCCAGAACCTTGTTTACTTGCCAATATAATTCCGATATTTAAAAAAGGAAATACAAGTGATTCTAAGAGAGTGATTCTACAAACTTATTTCTCTCACCTGCATAGACTTTAAGGTAATGGAGAGCTGTATTTATGATCAGTTGCTTAAGTATTTAAAAGATAAAAATTTAATAAATAATGAAGAACATGGATTTTTGCGCAGATGATCTACTTGCTCCCAACTTCTGGAATGTTTTAATGACTGTGTTAATAAAGCCACTAGTGGCTTTATTGTAGATGTTGTTTACTTTGATTTTAGTAAGGCCTTTGATTCTGTAAGCCACAGCAAACTTTTAACAAAATTGTCTTCATAGGGAATTGAAGGCGACTTACATTTGGATTTCAACTTTTTTTTAAGGGCAGGAAGCAAAAAGTAATATTAGAAAATGAGTGCTCTTCATACCTAAATGTCTCATTGGGTGTGCCCCAAGGGTCCGTTCTTGGGCCTCTTCTTTTTTTGCTATATATCAATGATCTACCTAACCAGCTACATGATGTTACCAACAAATTATTTGCTGATGATGTCAAGTTGTGTCACTCTTGACGTCATTATGAGTCAAATAATATTTTACAAAAAGCAATAAACGATTTAATTTCATGGAGCAAGAAATAGCAGCTTCAAGTTTCCTTTCAAAAATGTTGTGTTATTATATGGGTCCAAACAATCCTTAAGCTCCAATTCAAATTGAAAGCAAAAATATAAAATCTACAGTCCCCAGCAGAAATAAAGGTCATTTTTCAGATGCAGGCAATAGTCGTTATGTCCATCTCCGCGCAAATAAGCGTTATAGATTTCAGCATGAAGGGAAGCAGTGCAAAATAAGAAGTTTGCATTTTGGCTATAGCTGCTGCCTCCTCTAACCGCATATGCATTCAAAGGCTGTTGCTGTTTTCCCTACATGAAAAATTTAAAACATTGCTTGTAAAGCCTAAAAAACCTTCAAACCTAAAAACTTGTTACAACATTATTCATAATCTTACTGTTAAATTTTGCAGATATTTTTAAATGGGCCAAATTTTGTGGCAAAAATGATCATCACCAAAAATTTATCTAAAAATTGCTAAAACCAATTTAATGCTTAACAGTTTTGCTGTTCGAACTGTAAAATACTGGAATTCATTACCTGCATACAGTCCTGAGCAAAAATAAAGGTAGTTTTTCATGTCTGTTGTATAACGATGTGATGACTAATCTGCACGTAGGCGCAATAAAGTAACCAGGCTTTTAGGAAGCGGAATAAGGAAAAGATCAGGGTTAGACCACAGACGCTTCCCTTTCTGTTTGGTCATATGCCTGGCGTTTAAAGCGTTTAGAGGTATTACAGAATGGATGATTTTTTAAA
The DNA here is from genome assembly GCA_030248175.1 of Microlaimidae sp. YZB2_3. NCBI lineage: Eukaryota > Metazoa > Nematoda > Chromadorea > Desmodorida > Microlaimidae > Microlaimidae sp. YZB2_3. The sequence continues at coordinate 5,685 of JASAMX010022586.1, forward strand.
CAGGACGTATAAAGAAGACGAAAACTTAATATTAGCTGCAAAGAACGCGGTTTATTAAATATTTTGTTTGTTACACTCTGACTTTTCTTTAATTTTAATTATTGAAAATAGTTTAAATTTAGAATATTTAATAAAAGCTTAATTGTTCTGCTATTTTGCAATAAGGCCCGTTTTTCTATAAATTCAAAACATTTTGCTAGAATTTCTCAAAATCAGAAACATTGAATAAAAAAAAACAAAATAAACATTTGTTGTGTGTTATTGAAATATTTTATATGTTTAAAAAATAGTTTGAAAGTAAAACAAATTGTGTTATGCCTGTGTATAAGTTAAACAATAAAATAATAAATAAATAAATCAGTTGTGTGCCTCTTTGTATGGTATTATACCCTTTGCTCCCTCCTTTTTTGTATCACAGGTGTAAAATCTGACAGTCCACGCGCTAAACTGGGCCGGCATAAAGAGCGCAAAGCAAACACAAGGGAAGCGGCCTATAGTCTATTTGCAAATTTTTCCTTATATTAGCAGTTTTCTAAACCCCTCTCATCACAACCGTTTAAGCGCTGTCTCAGCATTATGGCGGCATTATAGTGCGTTTAAAAACTACCCTTATTTCTGCTCAGGACTGTATGTGATTTGATCTAACACCTTAGATAGTTTTAAAAAACAAATCCATGATTTAACCTTGGTGGGGTTGACAAAATTTGCAGAGACACAGGAAAAAGGCCGTGGGGCCCTTTGTTTTCTCCCTTTTTTTCCCAAAAAAATTTTTTGGGTTGGAAATTTTTAAAAACATATGTTTTTATATATATATATATATATATATATATATATATATATATATATATATATATATATATAATAAAAGTAAATAATATTACTACTCTTAACATGATCTTTATATTTACTCTTGACTTTACCTTTACTTGTATTTAAACATTAAATTTACTATAACTTTTATATTCTGATTCTCTTTACCGTCCATATATTTTATGTGTTTGTATGAACAATCAGTTATCAAAATGAATTAACACTGTTAACTAGATCAGATTTTATATACTTAACCAGGTAAGCGATCATATTTTACATATCTTGTTCCGTTTTTGTTTTAACTTATCTTTATGCCCAATCCTTACACATAATCCTGAAACACAATCCAAAAAGGTCCCCGTTCGGGAAAAAGACTGGCAGTTAAAATACCAATCTGCAGGTCTTTTTGTAAGGCGAATTTCTCGATGACTGTTAATCATATTTTTATATAAACTATAAAGATTCTACATATAATATATATGTTCTATGAGGTTGTTTAAAAAGACCGCCACTGACAACGCTGGCAGTAAAAGACCCTGCAAATTTAACACCGGTGTTTTTGACTGTGCTTCACGGTATAAACTTGCTAACTGTAAATCCCATTTACCGCGACCGCATAAATGTCAAATCAAAAAATCATTACCAATTGATTCTCCATTATAAATTCTATCTATGTTCCTAATTTCAAGTCATATAGATTTTATTCAGCTGAGTTATAATTGTTTTAAATAAAATTTGCATATACGTCATGATCGACCGCACAATTTGTCAGATCACAAAATTGTGATTATCATTCGATTCTCCGTTGAGTTGTTTATATGTTCCGAATTTCAATTTATATAAAGTTGATTCAGCTGAGTTATTCAAAATCAAAGAAAGCGTTAGGAATTACTCACTTACTTACTTTCTAACTGATGTGAAGATAATATCCTGAGAAAATGGTATACTAGTGATTCAAGGTATAATATTTGACCAAGAGAAAATTTTTTGTTGAAGCAACTTTTGTATTCCACACCATCACAATCTCAAAATATTTTTCAATTCTTCAAGCTATCAAGAGATTATTATTAATAAAGTTTCTTTGCATTTGCATCTGCATGACTTTTTCTAATTTTTTTGGTTTTTTTTTTCATGCCATGTGATTTTTTATAACTTTAAAATAATTGCGTAAAAACCTACACATGTAGGAAACCACTTGTTTTGGAATTTGCTAATTTGCCTTAACCTTTTCCTACATTTAAATTTGATTGGTTGGGTCATAGGTATACAGCCGTTAAGTGTTCAAGTTTTGTAATATACATAGTTCTGGCTATTTATTTTGCATAATGTTATTGATTAAGCAATAGCTACTACACACCAAAGCAAAGCAAATAATTATGTTTATTTGATTTACCTTCCACTTTAAAATTGCCAGCCACCTATAGCAAAGACATAGGTAATTTTTTCCATATAGGCAGATACCCCAAAAATTTAACAGGCTGCTCACTTGGGCTGGTATTCTGACGCGCGTATAAAATGTATCTTAGGATAAGTTTTTTTTGCATAAGACAAAAATCAATTTTATTCAGGTTAAAACTAAATAAATTTTTCTATGGTTTTAATAAAGAATTTTATGCGCGTTGAGTCACAGTAACACACACTTTATGTTGCTTTGACTTATTATGCTGTAGTACCAGTAAATTCATACACCAGAAATGGTTACTCCACAATAAGTTTCATCTATCTTTGTAGGTAGATAAATCGTTTTGTATTAAAACAATTAACAACATTAATCCAAAAATTTACCTGAGTAATATTGAGTTTCTTTGCCTATACTTTAGTGTGCAAAAAAAGTTAACCCAGGATAAATTCTAACCTGTTGTTAGAATGCAGGTCCTCAGTTTGATTTATGGCGTGGGCATTAGTGATGTTCCCTGAAGCTCCAAGCTTCTGAGCTCTGGAGTGCAACTCCGCTTTTAGGAACTCCGGAACAACCCCTGGAGCTCCACCCTATTTTTGTACTAATCTTATGAATAATTAAAATAGTGATGCTATTGATTATTTTATGAAAAATTTTTTGTAAAGCAAATTGTTTTCAAAACTTATTTAAAACAATAAAAATAGTCTTTGAAATGCAGATAAAGTAAATTTAAATGTATTTCAAGCTTAAATACGCTTAAAATCCTTTATTTAAAGGTTGAAGCTCTGGAGCTTTGGAGCTCCCTCCGCTTTTAATGTCCGAAGCTGCAAAACATGATATTGGAGGGTAGGAACATCTCTAGTGGGCATAGCCAATTGGTTATCTGAAAGGTGTCTAGACCCCCTTATGGGATTGACATTGGTAAAATTTGAAGGCTTTAGATGTGCCACATATTAAAGTTTTTTGTGCTTCACTTTGCTCAGAGCTCAATTAAAGTTAATTTTGTTATAGGTTTAATAAAAAAATTTGATTTCTAATAAAAAATTTAATTTTTTTCTCAATTTTGCACTGAAGTATTGTTAAAGCTAAATAAGTTATATATTTTTTTTAATTATTAATAATAATTAACTTAACAACTACCCCAACATAGTCTACGCAAAACACAATTTTTTAGCCCTTTTATAAAGTGTAAAGTTTGTTTTGCTATAGTACCATTTTAAAGCTATAACAAAAATAACTAATGTTATTGATAAGTTTATATTATTTGAAATACTGAATAAATTTTATCTAACATTTAGGCAATGATTATGAAGACATTTATCCAACTGCTGATGGAAGAATATACAGCACACGTAGCTTGGGTGCTCTAAATCAGTCTCCAAATTTAAAACAATCAGAAGTTTCTTGGCAACCATATACAACAGCTGTTATTACTGATGTCTTTCTTCCCACAGTTGATGATGAAGTAAAAGTTCAAAAAGGAGATGTTGTTACAGTTTTGTACAAAGAAGAAGATTGGCTTTATGTGATCAAATCAGATCAGTCAGAAGGGTTTGTGCCATTGGGTTATTGTTCATTTACAAATTTTCAAACAGACCATGGTAAGAAAAAACAACATCCAGACTCAAAACTACATTTATCCAAAAACAGAAAAGATTCTGCACACAGAAGAAGCTTTATGAAAGCTTTTTCAGGATCATTGTTAAGACAACGTTCTAAATCTCAAGAAATTAAACAGTCTTGGGATGAATCTAAAATTGAAGAAGAGTGTTGGAATCAAAACATGCAAAATATTTCCACTAAACCTAATAGTGGTGCAGCCGAAAATATTACTGAATTTTTAAAAAGCCTCCAGCAGCAGCAAGCTTCTGAAAAAATGATCTTAGCTTTTAATAAAATACCTCAAGGCAGTTATGTTGCTGCTTATTTATTTTGTTCTCAAGCTGAAGATGACTTAAATTTAACTCCAGGCCAGGTGTTAACTCTGCTTAACAAAGATGATCCAGATTGGTTTTGGGTTAAAAATGACTTTACACAAGAAGAAGGATTTGTTCCAGCAAATTATGTGCTTCCAATTGATTATGATAGTAAGCTTCCTTATGTTATACAAAATGTGTTGCTCAGGTATGCAAGCAAATAATTTATGATAAAAAATTTAAATTTGGAGGCATTTATAAACATCTTTGTCAAGACTGCAGGAAATTTAACCCAGGTTATAAGCATGGTTAAAATCTGAGAAACAGATTCTAGTTGCCATATTCTATTAACGCTAAATTCAATTTTCAACATTGTTTTTAAATTAAAACAAACAATAGCGGAAAATTCACAAATAATATATATGTATATATATATATATATATATATATATATATATATATATATATATATATATATATATATATATATATATATATATATATATATATATATATATATATAAATTTTATGTACAAACTCTTAAGGCTGGTTCATACTTATGACAAAATGTCCTTTGGAAAAGTCCAAAGGACAATTTTACAAAATGTCTTTTGGACAAGCCAAAACGTCCTTTGGATTTTTTCTTTTGACAAAGTATGAATGCTACTTGAAATTTGTCCTTTGAGCAAAGTCCAATAGGAAAAGTCCAAAGGACAAAAAAGTATGAACACGTAGTTCTAAGGAAAAAGTCCAAAGGAAGTTTTGATGCTGTGTTTGTCCTTTGGACAAATCCAAAGGACTTTTGTCCTTTGGACTTTGCCCAAAGGACGTTTTTACATAAGTATGAACCAGCCTTTATCTTTAGAATTAATTGTTGACACATCTTCTTGAGTTAGGCGCAGTGGAATTTTGTATGAGTCCAACATATTAGAGGTGTGTGTTGAAATCCTATGGACCTGTCATAGTTATTGGCAGAATGCTTGTAAGTTACCAGTTTTAGACGAGATTTGCTTCCCGTTTTATTTATTGCAGTCCAAAAGATTTTAATATAACTTTATTTCTATTTAATATTACATATAAAATCCATAAACAGTAAGCAAAACGGTGAATTATGGGGTCAAAACTGCGCGTCAAACATAAATATAAAAACCATACACAAACTCCCACAGAGCCTATTGACTGGCTGTGCCCTCGGCTACATAGGGGCGGCCATTACGCGAGTGCAGTAAAGTGCGGAACAGCCTGTAGAGCCGTTAATCAATAAACTCTGCGCGCTTATGCAGAACGCACTTTGTTTTAATTAAGAAATAAAGGGTAAATTTTAATAATAAAAAAGAATTACTAAAAAACGTTTATAGAAAGAATTTAATTACCCAATTAAAAAAGCAAGGATTTTGTAACTTAAACCATTTAGCTGTAGATATTATTATTGTGACTCGAATGTCACGACACAAGCAAAAAGATTTTAATATAACTTTATTTCCATTTAACATTACGTATAAAATCCATAAACAGTAAGCAAAATGGTGAATTATGCGGTCAAAACTGCGCGTCAAACATAAATATAAAAACCATACACAAACTCCCGCAGAGCCTATTGACTGGCTGTGCCCTCGGCTACATAGGGGCGGCCATTACTCGAGTGCAGTAAAGTGCGGAGCGGCCTGTAGAGCCGTTAATCAATAAACTCTGCGCCTGTATGCACAACGCACTTTGTTTTAATTAAGAAATAAACAGGTAAATTTTGATAATAAAAAAGAATTACTAAAAAACGTTTATAGAAAGAATTTAATTACACAATTAAAAAAGCAAGGATTTTGTAACTTAAACCATTTAGCTGTAGATATTATTATTGTGACTCGAATGTCACAACATGAGCAACAAAAAAAAACATGTTAAAAATTTAACCAAGCAAAAAACCCCACAGTTTTTTTTAATAAAAAGAATGCATTAAGTTTAATTATAAAAACAAAAACTGTGCTTATATTTGCTAAGTAATAACCCAATCGACAAGAAATAGTAACTATAATCCTCCAAAATGGATCATAGTTATAAGAGTTTCAATTAATGAAAAGTTGACAAAGAGCTTCATGAGCTTTTATAGCTGCAACTGGTTTGTTTTTATCAAATTGTTCAAGATTTGTCTGAAAATCGCCAGATTGGGTGTCATTTGTGTCAGTTTTTATCACTTTTTCACTCTCATCTACTGTGTTTTCTAATTTTTCTGAAATTTCAGCTTCCAGTGGATACAGAAGATTAGTTGGTTGTCAAAGCTTGTGTCCATTGGGGAGAAGGATTTTGACTGCCTTTACAAGACTATCTGCACTGGGTTTGAAGCAAAGAATTTTTGCCGATTTTCAAGTGGGGCGTGGCAATTGATCCTTCAAAACAATAACTTGTCCAATTTTAGTAGGTTGATTACTGGTAATTTGCAACTGGGCGTAATGATGCTGCATACTTTCACGCAGACTCTGAAGATAGTCCTGTTTCCATACTCTCCAGAATTGTTCCAGAAGATAATGCCCTTTCCTCCAGGAGTTTAACAGAGCTGTCGCTGAGCAATGCTTAGGCAAAAAGTCTGGATCAAGCAGCTCACCAGAACTTGTATGTGCATCCAAGCTTGTAATAGGGCCAAAACTGCATTGAGAATTTAGACTTAAAAAGTCAGAGGTACAGATAGCGGTACCAGAATCAAAATCGCTTCCAATATATGTTAATGGACGCGAGTTTATGGCTGCTTCTACTTCCAATAGTGTGGTCTCCATTTGATCCCTTGTTAACATTACTCTTCCCAAGGTTTTTCTTAAAGCTTGTTTTACTAGGCCCACCAATCTTTCATAGAAACCTAGAAATCCAAGGAGCGTATTCAACTATAAAGTTTCAAGTTATTTTCTGATTGGTGGCATAGTCCTAGTCCTGGGCATTGTCTGAGATTATTTCTATGGGTACTCCACTGCGGCTTATGAAACGTCTTAGTCCCAGTAAGAAAGTGTCAGCTGACATATCTGTCATCAGTTCTAGATGAACAGCCCTAACTGCCATACATGTGAATAAGCAGACAAATACTTTGACGGTAGAGTTGTCAGCTAGGATTCAAACATATAGGGGGCCTAGGTAATCAAGACCAATGTAAGTAAAAGGTTTAGATTCAGCTACTCTTTGTGGAGGCCAAGAAGGCATTTTTGGGAGTTTGAAAGGTCCGCCTTCATACCGTTTACACGTCAGACACTTTTTCAGTATTTTTTGGACAGTTGCGCATCCTTGAGGGACCCAGTAATGACGTTGGATTTCAGAAAGTGTGTAATTAACATCGAAGTTTTTCGCTGGTGGGAACCGTAGTTTGACAATAAACAAAAGAATAGTCGATAAACATTTTATTCCGATCATTATTTGCAACGTTTTGATAACTTCAAGTTACCATCATCAGGCTGTTCTATAAATACTAAAGCAATTAAAGCAATAATTACACAAGGTATACTAAAAATTTGTAAAAAAAACTTCACGTGTGGAACTTGCAATAGTTCCTATACAGGTAAATGGGTACGCCATTTCACCACCAGAATATCTGAGCACCTTGGCAGAAGTCCCTTAACTGACCGCGCCACAATGTGAAAAGATAAATCTGCCATATTAGATCATTTACTCGAGTGTGGGTATCAAGCCTCTCGTAGCGATTTTTCTATATTGTATTGTGCGTCCTCTGATTTTTACCTCTTGTGTAAGGAGAGCATACACATTGCTCAAGAAAAACCGTTGTTGAATAAAAATGTGGCCTCCCTTTCTCTTCAGCTTTTTTAGCTTTTTTCTTTAAAACCTTTTAATTTTTTTTTGTTTTCCAAAATTGTTTTAATATATTTTTTAATTGTTGTTTATTCTTCAAAACCATTTTATCACTCTTTTACTGTCTTAACCCTTTCTTTCACTTTATTCGTCTTAAAAATATTTTTCAGCCAATGTTTCTGTTTTAATAATAAAAAAAAATTTTCTGGTCGTTTTGTTTTAAATAAATGTTTCACCTTTTATTGGTCGTAAATTTTTTTTTTACTATTTTTCCCATAAAAAATTTTTTCCCTTTTATTTTATAATGTTTTTGGACTCATACAAAATTTGCGGTTTTATGCTTGTTTTTATATTTTTGGAGGTTCTTGCGTTTCATAATAGTTTATTACTATTTTTTATCTATTATAATTATGTTTTATCTACTCTTCATTTTTAATCTTAATTTTTTGTTTTCTTTTAAAAATCATTATATCCTTTAACCTTTAAGCTTTATGCTTATTTTTTGTTTAAACTTTTAAACCTAACTTAACTGTTATTCAAATCCCAATTTTTATTCGTTTAATTATCTTTCACTTACCTTGCTTTATCAAATCTCTTTTTTTATAAAAAAATATTTTATTTACTTTACACAACTTCAAATTTTTAACTAAGCATATCACAAAAAAATGTTTTACTTTATTTATTATTCTTTATTACAGCTATAGACTTATTTATTGTAATTTTCTATAAAGGTGGCTAAAAAAATTGTATTTTTATTGAAAAAATACATCATTACCGCACAATTAATTGGTCCCCAAGCTGCATTGTAATTTTTTGCGTCAGATTTAATTGCATAATAAAAAAATTTATTACACCACCAATTAGTATTTATAGTAACAGACCTGTAAATTCTTGCTATTGTATTTTTAGTATACCTTGTTAATTATTGCTTTAATTGATACCCGTACAGGAAAAATTACAAGGGTTTTTCAGACGCTTGGCATAAGCGTATACCATAAGCTTATGCACATTAGAAAAATGAAATATTCTAATATTAAAATCAAAATGTTTAATGTCTATACTAAACATATGTATCCTCCATTATTTTTTCCATTTAGCTCACACCAAAGTTTTTAATTATTTTCTAGGTGGTAAATAAATCATTCTCTTTCCTACTAGCTATTGATTTTTATAGAATATTTTTCTTCTAAAGCAAAGTTTTTAAATCACAATTAAAAAGATTACTTATTTTGCAACTATTTTGAGGTCTATTTAAGCTTTAATTTTTATATGTTTTTTTTTGAAACAAGAATATTTTCAATGCAGCAAGAAATTATCAATTTTGAAATAAGTCTTTATATTTAAAATAAATAAAGTAAGACATGTGAATTTTATTAGAGAAAGTGTAAAGTAAATAAAATATTTTTTACAAAAAAGAGTATTTGCAATTATAAAGTAAGGTAAGTGAAATTGATAATTATTTTTTTAATCGAATAAAAATTGGGATTTGAATAACAGCTATCTTATCGAGTTAGTTTTAAAAGTTTAATTTACAAAAAATAAGCGTAAAGCTTAAAGGTTAAAGGATATTAATGATTTTTAAAAGAAAACAAAAAATTAAGATTAAAAATGAAGAGTAGATAAAACATAATTATAATAGATAAAAAATAGTAATAAACTGTTATGAAACGCAAAGACCTACAAAAATATAAAAAAACAACCATAAAACCGCAAATTTTGTATGAGTCCAAAAACATTTTAAAATAAAAGGGAAAAAATTTTTTTATGGAAAAAATAGTAAAAAAAAAAATTTACGACTGATAAAACGTGAAACACTTATTTAAAGCGAAACGACCAGATAAAATTCTTTATTAAAACAGAATCATTGGCTGAAAAATATTTTTAAGACGAAGAAAGCGAAAGAAAGGGTTAAGACAGTAAAAGAGTGATAAAATGGTTTTGAAAAATAAACAACAATTAAATATATTAAAAAATTTGGAAAACGAAAAAAAAATTAAAAGGTTTTAAAGAAAAAAAAGCTACAAAAAGCTGAAGAAGCGGAGGCCGCGTTTTATTCGACAACGGTTTTTCTTGAGACAATGTGTATGCTCTCCCTTTACACAAGAGGTAAAAAATGCGGAGGAATCACGATCCCCAATGTGGAATCGCTACGAGAGGGCTTGATACCCACACTCAAGAGTCAAATGATCTAATACGGCAGATTTAGTCTTTCCGCAATGGCGCCGTCAGTTAAGGGACTTCTGCCCGAGTTGCTCAGATATTCTCAAGTGGTGGTGAAGGTGCGTACCCATTTACCTTATAGGAACTATTCCAAGTTCCCACATGCCTGAAATTTTTTTTACAAAATTTTTCCGTATACCTTGTGTAATTATTGCGTTAATTGCTTTTTTAGTATTTATAAGAGAAGACAGCCTGATGATGGTAATTTGAAGTTATCTAAACGTTGCGAATAATGATAAGAATAAAAATGTTTATCGACTATTCTTTTGTTTATTGTCGAACTACGGGTTCCGCCGAGCGAAAATGGTAATTACACACTTTCTGAAATCCAAACGTGCCATTACTAGGATTCCCTCAAAGAATTTGACGGCTAAAGTGTCCCAAAAAAACTGAAAAAGTGTCTGACGTGTGAGCGCTATGAAGGCGGACCCTTCAAACTCCCAGGAAATGCCTTCTTGGCCTCCGCAAAAGTAGCTGAATTAGACCTTTCCTTATTGGTCTTGATTACCTAGGCCCCCTCTATGTTTAGAATCCTGAGCT
>JASAMX010022587.1:0-12020 GCA_030248175.1 Microlaimidae sp. YZB2_3
TATATTGAATTTATTTTAGTTTCATAACTCCGCCGCATATTACCACTCAGAATATTAACACCAAATTTCGAAATTTTAAATACCAACTAAATTAAAAAAAGCCAAGCCAAATTCACAGTAAGTTTTAAGATATATATATTTTTATATTAAACATATAGATAGGAAGGTTTCACCCACAAGTTTTTCATAGCTTATTTTTGGAGAAAATCGGGAATTTTTGAAATATTAATTTAGTTTCTTATAGTTATATTTTTGTTAGCAAAGGCAGTGTCAGTTATAACGCACTAACCGAATCTAACAGATGTTTTCTTAGTGAGTGTGAGTTTAGCTTAAACAACCAAAATTTTATTTCTCCTAATGCTGTTTTAATTTATTCGAAATAAAGATCCATTTTCACAGAGGCTCGAGAATTGTGTTAAATTCGATTATAATACACGAAAGTGTTTTTTACTGTAGGATTAGCGATTATGGAGAATCACGACGGTTAATTCGAAGTACACAAAGGTCTCGAAAAGAATTTGAAATATTTTGTATAAGATCGGAAAAAACGAGGAAAACAAAATATGCACAACCAGCTGTCTTTTTTTTAAATGTTTTATGTTTATGTTATTTTCGTGTGTTATGATCGTGTTTTTTTTGTTAACCAAAGTTATATACAAATTATTTTTAAATCTGCTCGGGACCTTTGTGTACATGGAATTACCCGTCGTGATTCTTCATAATTTTAGATATAAATGGGTGGCTCACGCTAAAGTGTCAGCTCACAAGTGACGCACCGCAAACACCGTTCATACCGCAGCACCAATGACGGTGTAATGATGTAAACGCGCGCGGAACGCGGAACTTGTCACTTGCCACTATGGTGTGAACCAGCCCTAAAAATTATCTTAGAGAGCAAGTATTTTAGCTTCTTCATACTCGCAAACTCTCATGCATTGCGTAATCGACAGTTTGTGTTTTACACACAAGACTTGAATATTTAATTTACCTATATAAAAAGTAAATATAGGGGCGATTGTCAAAAAAATATTATTAATTTTTTATATTTTCAATAGAATTTAAAGCATCTCAGCACTCTAGTATTAGGTTTTAATACATTTTTTGTTTAAGACTATTCCGATAATTGATTTTTTTGATTTGTTTGATGCTGTTAGCATTGGTTCCTCGTAATATTCTGTTTTATTATAGTTTAATTTTTTTCAATTTTTAATATTACGATGTTTTATATAAATATATACTGGTTTTACATGCCGTTTTTTAAGAGATACAGTATACAATGGGTAGCCGAAGATCTAACTACAAACTGGACCTTAGACATGCTGACGTAAAATTCATGATTAGAAATGAATTTAATCAAGTATGTAAAAAATACAATTACAATAGTAAATAAAAGTAGAAGTTGTTTTATAACCAATAAAAACGTATCTATTATTGACAAAAAATATATAATATACCAAAAAATGAGCGTATAATAAAATGTCATTTAAAAGGAGTAGTAGGTATTTTAATACAATATACGCCAGTACCACTTTTTAAACAGAGTTGCACATTTTTCGTTATATTCAATATGTTTGCTATTACCACCATTTAAAATAACTATGATTTTTAACTATAAAAAAAGACGTATGCACTTTTCTTTCTAAATTGTTAGTTTAATCCACATGAAACCGTGAGAGAAGTGATTAAACTCCAAGCCAACAACAAGGTACCAGGACATCTTATAAACTAATTTTCGTTCATGTCCCAGAATTGTAGGAATGTCACAGAGATTTTGACTGCTGAAACCTTATAGTGAGGTTTCAGGCTCAGTTTTTCCTGCGATTCTTGGAGTATTTTAAACTGCGACCAAAAAATTTTGCTTTTAAACCTAGAAAATATGAGAAAATCGGTGGTAAATTTGAGGATCTTATAAAATTTTGAAAATAATGTTCATAGCTAAATATAAATTCTGGTTTATTTACTGAGTGTCAAAATAATGTGCTTTTGTCCTTTCACGTTCACTCATTTACTTGGCTTTGCTTAGAATTAAGCATTAATTTTAGAAATTTTACAAAAAAATTAGAAAAAACTAAAATTGTATGTTACTGAGATCATTTACGTAAGACTAAAGCGTAAAAATGTAAATTTTACGGTGGGAACAATGCTACTAGGAAATAAAAAAGAGGGAAAAACACGAATGATCTTGGATCCAAAAGTTCGACGTGTCTATAAGATTATCGGTCGTTTAAAATTCTGCCATACAGGACTTAATATAGTTTTTCAGCATTCTTAGTTTTTTTTTATATAGTAACTGAAAATAGGTGGTTTCAGTATGGGCTTCTTTTCATTTCTGGTGACAACCGGTTGTAATTAAATAATAGAAATTTTTTATAAAGTAAATTACATTTTATGTTTCTTTTAACCAATTTAATTATAACGCTGAAATCTCATCAGAAATGTTTTACTCATTGATCACTTGAAAACAGTACATGTAAATTACTTTTCTCATCACAGACTTTAAATTATTTTCAGACATTTAGCACCAAATTCAAAACCACGTTAGTAATGTTTTTGACCGACTTTTTTATATTTTTCTGATATTTTTTGGATGTAGAGCACTAACACCCCTAACATTATGGAAATATAAAAAGATCTTATACCATTTTTCAACTCTTCGTTTGTTTAATGAAAATTCTTTTTGAAACCTTAAGGTTGGTTCATACTTATGTAAAAACGTCCTTTGGACAAAGTCCAAAGGACAAACACAGCGTATAAACGTATGTGAAAACGTCCTTTGGACTTTGTCCAAAGAACATTTTTACATAAGTATGAACCAGCCTTTATGGTACAACATCACAGTTGTGTTCCTTAGCAAAACTTCATAAAATTCTTCTAAACGAGAATACAAAAAATTGATATGTCTAAAAAACTATTGGATTGGTATTATCGTGGTAAGTTTTTGTTGATTTTTGTTAATAAAACAAAATTAATAGAATTATTTTCTTAAAGATTTTTTAAAAAGTATTATTTCTAATCTTTGCTCAAAAGAGCGATGCGATGGATTCAAATACAAGAAAACTCAAGAAGAAAAGCTGGAATATAATGAATTTAGGCAAAACCTCGAAAATTTTATTATAATTGAATAGTGTTACGATTGAAATCCAGAATAGCATTAAAGTGCAATGTCCTTACATTAACAATAGCAAGTCAATACTGATTTGATTGTTTATTTTACAATTACCCTAAGCAATAAGGTATTTGTGGTGTTCCAAGCCAAGGATTACAAATCAATAGGTCATTTATATTTCGCTTTTATAAATACGGGTACAAAAGTAGGTTCACAAAACCTGTCCGTTAAGACAGTGGTGCCAAAAATTCTTGCCGCTTACAAGTCAGAGGTTGGTCCACTAAAAAGCAGTTAAATAACTTATGTTAGCAAAAATATATAATATTAAATACTACATTATATATAATATTATATATTTTCGATGTTGGCACGTTGTTGAAAATTTTTTATATGTTAGAAATTGTGCGTCCTTTAATTTTTAATCGCAATAATCTTTATTTAGTTTTACTCGTTTTTGTGCTGGTTTGAATTAGAAAGCAATATTGCAATGTTTATATTTCTAAAGTAAGGTATTATATTGTTTTAAAGTAATATCGGTGATATATAGTTTATGTAAAATAGCTTTTTTGATTTGTCGTTTCCGGGCGGCCTTTAAGTTTAAATAAAAAATATTATTTCCAGTTTTTACAATTGGGTCCAAACGAAGATAAGGGAAATTAATTGCCATAATAAACCTTTGGAATTAACGGGATTTTTTCTGTTCGTAAAAGCATACTAAAGATTTAATTTAAGTAATTAAGTACAATTTTTAGGATGTTTCAATTTTACTACTTCTTTTTAAAAGGCTTACATGTTCTTTCAAGCATAAAAATATTAATAATGGATAATAAAAGTTATAAACTTTAAAACAAGTTATAAAATTTATTGTTTAATTTTTTTCTTTTTCTGTCCTATCATGCTCCCTGCAACCAAGTAAAGTAAAAGCAGCTTCTATGCAGTGTTAAATCGCCTATTTAATTTCACAACAAAGCAACTCAAAAGTTTAAGCAAAAATGGTTTAATATAAAGAATTTAATACTCCATTCTAAAAATTCTTGATCAAATTAACCGATTTGGAACAAAAATGCAACTTTTTAACAGCTAAAGATCACTGATTTTTATCTTGTGAAAAGGCGGGATTTAAAAAGAAATTCTGCGTTGTATATCATTTTAAAAAAAGTCATAACTGCACATTTTAAAATAGTTCTCTCATTTACGAAAAAAAACCAAATCTAATTTAATCATATGTTCTTTTTTAATTGATCTTCTTATAATTTTTTAACAATTACAAAAAATAGAATCCTTTAATACTCTTCTATTTTTCTTTGCGATGTATTTTTATTTTAAAACGAATAAAATAACTTTTTTTACTTTTACAAATAAACTTTTAGCATTTTATGAATTGCCATTAGTTAACGTTGGTTAATCTATATATAGGGTAGTGCATTTAATTTCAGCACTTTTCCCAATTGGGCATTTTTGATTTTGGACTATATCTTTGGTAATCCTGGACGGAATACGACGTTTGATAGCTCAAATGAGAGCCAATTATATGTAAATGACTGTCGTGAGCTTTTTATTTGTTATGTTATGATATTTTCATGTGAAATTGTGTGATTTATAATTTTAAAAAAATGTTACTAGTTTTTAGAACATGGGCATTTCATGATTACGCAATAAATTGGTTTAAAAATTAAACTGTCCTGGTAAAATTGAGTCTATTTTCCGAATTTTTAGTACCCGTGGTTCTACGTTGCGTCTGTGGTGAGCAATCGTTATAAAATAAAATAGTGTAATTTCGGCACACTATTGCTGTAGGTAAAAACGGGTTGAATTTAGTGGTCGGGTGGTAAATTGTAGTTGTAAATAGTTAAAAGACAACGTTGAAATGTGTAGGAGTCATAGCACTACACTTAAATTCGATTAAGGGGGTCTTTTTAAAAAGTGCCGAAATTAAATGCACTTTTTTCCCAAATTTTCCTCATTTTGATACCATTTAGCATTTTAGCTGTAACTTTTTTCCAGTTACACGTTGAACAACAAGTAAAACCTTAAATTAAAGAAAACTGTCTGGAGATAATGATAGGCTTTTAAATTTTTAAAAATGATGATTTTTTGACTGAGAAACAATCGATTGTTTGTAAAGTGCCGAAATTAAATGCATACATTTAATTTCGGCAATTTTTCATTTTTTTAAAAACTGATTTAATTAAGTAAAAAAACAACTTTCGTACAGTGAATTTTTTATGACGCAACGCAGTATCGTAAAAGCTTTAAAATGAGTTATCAAACATAAAAATCAGGCCATACAGTGAAAAGTTACATTGGAAAAACTAAAAAGTGCCGAAATTAAATGCACTACCCTAAATAGACATTGTGTGTGTGTGTGTGTGTGTGTGTGTGTGTGTGTGTGTGTGTGTGTGTGTGTGTGTGTGTGTGTGTGTGTGTGTGTGTGTGTGTGTGTGTGTGTGTGTGTGTGTGTGTGTGTGTGTGTGTGTGTGTGTGTGTTTGTGTGTGTGTGTGTGTGTGTGTGTGTGTGTGTGTGTGTGTGTGTGTGTGTGTGTGTGTGTGTGTGTGTGTGTGTGTGTGTGTGTGTGTGTGTGTGTGTGTGTGTGTGTGTGTGTGTGTGTGTGTGTGTGTGTGTGTGTGTGTGTGTGTGTGTGTGTGTGTGTGTGTGTGTGTGTGTGTGTGTGTGTGTGTGTGTGTGTGTGTGTGTGTGTGTGTGTGTGTGTGTGTGTGTGTGTGTGTGTGTGTGTGTGTGTGTGTGTGTGTGTGTGTGTGTGTGTGTGTGTGTGTGTGTGTGTGTGTGTGTGTGTGTGTGTGTGTGTGTGTGTGTGTGTGTGTGTGTGTGTGTGTGTGTGTGTGTGTGTGTGTGTGTGTGTGTGTGTGTGTGTGTGTGTGTGTGTGTGTGTGTGTGTGTGTGTGTGTGTCTGTGAGTTTGTGTGTTCCCTAACTCCTCCCTAACCACCCAACGGATTAAGGTGAATGAGATATCGTTGGAAAACTTATACCCCAGGGAATGTCGTAAGGGGGTTGAAATTTTGAAACAACTTACATGGACATCTTTATACTGGACAACGCGTTTTCACCAAAGGGGGACCCTATGGATTTTGGAACTTAAAAAATTTTTTGACTCGTAATTGACTAAAAACTTATTAAAAAGAGTAATTAGGCAATGTAAAAACAGAATATCATGATTTTTGGGAAAATAAACATGGACATCTTTATACTGGACAACGTTTTTTCATTAAAGAAGGGAACTACTTTGCTCACCAAACACAAAAGGGATTGGGCTAAATGAAATATCATCGCAAAGCTTACGGTCGGGAGAATGTCATAAAGAGGTTTAAATTTAGAAAAAAATTTGCATGGACATCTTTAGTCTGGACAAAACATTTTCACAAAAAGGGGAAACCTATGGATTTTGGAAAGTGAAAATTTTTTGTTTTTAAATTGGCTCGAACTTATTGATAAGAGTAATTATCCAATGTAAAACCAAAATGTCATGTTTTTTGGTAAGATTAACATGAACATCTTGATGCTGGACAACGTTTTTTCACTAAAAAGAGGAACGACCTTCCTCCCCAACCAGCAAAAGGATTGGGGTAAATGAGATATCATTGCAAAGCTTAGAGACAGGGGAATGACATAAAGGGGTTGAAATTACAAAAAAATTGCATGGACATCTTTTGGTTGAACAACACATTTTCACAAAAACAGGGCCCTATGGACTTTGAAAGTTGAAAAATTTTTTATCTTCGAATTGGTTCAAACTTATTGGTAAGAGTAATTCGCCAATGTGAAACCACAATATCATGTTTTTGGAAAAATGAAACTGGACATTTTTATGCTGGACAACGTTTTTTTACTAAAAGGAGGAATAACCTTTCTCCTTAACCTCAAAAAAGTTTCGGCTAAATAAGATATCATTGCAAAGCTTGAATTTCAAGGAATGTCATAAAAGGGTTGAATTTTTCAAAAAATAAATATCAAGGACATCTTTATGCTGGAAAACGCATTTTAACCATAAGTGAGGACCCTTCTCCTCAACCACAAAACAGATTGGGCTGAATGAGGTATCATTGCAAAGCTTATAGTCTGGAGAATGTCATAAATGGGTTAAAATTATAAGAATATAACATGGACATCTTCATATTGGACAACATATTTCTACCAAAGATGGAAGAACCTTCCTCCCCAACCACAGAAAAAATGAGGATAAATGAGATATTATGGGAAACCTTATAGTTCAGGGAGCATCATAAGGGGGTTGAAATTAGTAAAAAATTAAAAATTAAATTAAAAATTAAAAATTAAAAAATTCATCTTTATGCTGGACAACATATTTTCACCAAAAGAGAGAAAGACCCTTCTCCCCAACTAAAATTAGAGTGGGTAACTGAAGTATCACTGTAAAGCTTACAGTCACGGGAATGGCATAAAAGGGGTGAATTTTGGAAATAAAAATTAATAAATGAATATAAAAAATGCGGGAAAAATTATTTGTCAGCCGTATGGCTGACACGGGCTACTTGTTATTAAAAAAGTCGAACATTCCAGGGAGTCGCACAAATACACATCCTAAAGCGCTAAAGCCTGGTTCATATACTCCATTCAAAGTGTTCAAAGGCCAATTTTGACATAGTAAAATTGCGCCCATTGGACAATTCAAAAGTTTTAATTTGAATTGTGTTAATGTCTCAAATAACAATTTTATTTTGTAAAAATTGTCCTTTGGAAACTTTGGACGAAGTATGAACCAGGTTTAATAAACCATGAAGTATGAACCAGGCTAGGCTGGTTTAACCTGGTTTAACCAGGCTTAAGACTCATTTTTTAAACACATCATAAATTTTTCTAAAAAATCTGAAAAATTTGACTTTGTTTCTTGAAAAATTTGCCTTTGTTTTTTGGAAAAAATTGACCTAATTTATTTGATGTTGGTCAGCACATTTTAAAAACTTTCGATCTAAGTAAGTATTTGCATTTTTTCCACAAAAATTATTAATGTCTGTCTATTAATTTGATTCAACCATAATTAGCTGCATTTAATCATTTAAGATAAATAAGTACATTAAAAAGTATAACTTTAAAAAATTTAGGTTTTTTCATTTTGTTTAATGTATTTTTTGCAAAATTGTTTAAAGTTTTTTATAATTGATTTGCAGTTTAAAATGTAACTTATTTTATTTGTAAGGTTTGAAAGTTTTCACAAATAAACACTGGTTTCAAACAGTTTAATAATCTGTTCTTAAATCAATATTTTATCAAGCCTTTTTCATTGATATAATGATTTCACGCGTATCATTATCATAAATATAAAAAAACTTATTGGCAACTTTTCAGTAACACGTTTTGGTTTTATTCCGCAGGGATGAGAAATTTGTGTTAGCAAATTTTTAAATTATTTAAAAGGATCTAAATTTCTGCCGAAAAAATTCCCCTGCTATAACTTTTTTTATTAAAAAAGAACATTGTTTTAATAAACGAAATTTATGCCATGATAATTTTAGACGTTTTGTCATACATAGGTTTTCTATTGTGAAACCTACTATAGATTAGTTGTTTCGAAATCTTTCAGAGTTGCAAAGTGAGTCCTAATTTCATGAGTTTTGTAATGTTTTAAGAAAATTAAAAACGGTATAAAAACTGTTTTGATAAAACGATGACATTTTGACGAATAAAACAGGTAAATTTTCATACCGTTTTCTAACTTGTTTAGAACCATGAAAACAGCACAAAACTCTTCGAATAGATAACTTCTGAAGAAGCGTTTCTTTACTGTATGCATGAGGGTACAAAAATATGTTTTAACAAATGGAATAATTTGTATTTGTATTGTAAAATAAGTTACGTATAAAATAGTTGTTACATATTATCAAGAATACATAACAATTCTTGATATTATGTACTGCGGGCGACACAGTCAAAAACGTATGTTTTACAAGTCAATTTCACGTTGATTGTATACGAGTCATAGCTTATTCTGCGAGACGAAAAGCACCAGAATAACCATGTTTTCTTAATAAAACAGCATTGTGCCAATAAGTTGTTAGGGTGTCTTATAAATTTTATATAAAATTGCCTTTTTTAATTAACAGTTTTGTCAATTTAGAGAATTTTTCAGATAGAATGCTACATATCATTTCTTGATTCTCATAAATAAATTTTCAAGCATATGATAAAATTTAATTCATTTAAAACTTTCAAACACTTCGACAATCAGCGGCTTAGCGCTAAAAGAATCTTTGTTTGGGAATTATAATTATTTTAAAATTTTCAATGGCCTTTGGGGGTGATATATTTTCCAAAGGAAGATTGATTTTCGTACTTTGATATGCTTGAAATGAGATTGGGCCTGCGTTGTGTTTTCATTTTAAGATGATATTGAATAACGAACACGAAACCATTTACGCTAAAAACATATATTTAATCCAGTATTGCGTAAACTTTAAAATTTAATATTGTAATTGTTTTAATATTTGATATGGGTTTTATTCTTCCAAATCCTTTGAGAAATTAAACCTATATAGAAAAACGTTCAATTTATAGTTGAAAGTAAAAACTGTCACTAGAATGTTGCTGGTAAGCATTGCTTCCCATAAACTACTTTTTTCATAAAATTTTTAACATTATTATTAATATAACAAAAAATTTCGCTAATTATTAATAAAAAAATTGCTAATTTTTTTCAACCACCTTTAGTTGTAATACCGAGTCAACTTTTTTATTTAGGATTCTGATCATCTTTTGTTGATAATATAATCAACAAAGTTAAAATCTCAAAATTCGTTTTTGCCAAAGTATCTGCAATGGTAAAAATATAGCAGTGAAAAAACCGGTGTTTTTTTTTCAGTTTTATTTTTTTTCAAAAATTTTGCCTTTTAGCCTTTTTTTGTTTAAAAATAGAACTGCAGAAATATGCAGAAGATGCGGTGAACTTAAATAAAATTTTTAAATATTTTTGATATTATTCCATCATTAAAACGCCAAAAACAATATTTTATATCATTTATTCTTGTTAAAAAATAAAAGAAAAAGTTGGGTTATTTAAATTAACATAAATTATAAAACAATTTGCAATATTTCTTGAGTCAATGAATAAAAATTTGTAAAATTGGAATAATTTCAGTTTTCAAAAATGACTAACAATTTTGGGCTGGAATATTTTCTGATTACAACGTGAAAAATTGATTAACCCTTTACGGTTGTTCAGGCACACTCAGCTTTCAACGTTTCAAACCCGTTTTTTAGCCTCAAAAATCGCAAGGGGTTAAAGATATAGAAATTTTTTTCTTACGTGAGGGCAACATATTTTTCCACAATATCGTTTTTGGCACAATTTTGAAGTTTTAACAATTCACTGCCACTTTGACATGATTTTAAGCAAGAAAAGCTGTTTTCTTCTTTGCTGAAGCTAAGCTGCAAAATATCTCAATAAAAAATCAATTAATAAAAAATTGTAGCTTGTTTTAATTTTCCTTTTTTATCTAAATAATTATACTCAGAGAAACATTTCAAGTATTAACTTACCGAAAAAAAACACATTTTGAAGTGTATATTTGAACGTTTTGAGATGTTTAAATAAAAGTTTGGCATTACAAACTGAATAATATTTTATCTTAAAATATTTGTGTTCACAAAAGACATTAGGAAATTGACTATTTATAAAAATCATATTTAAAATTCTTGTGGATTACCTCTGGTTTGGCGTTTATTACAACTTTTGGTTATTTTTCTTTCATTATACGGAAAGATCCCATTTGATACTTCTAATGGAACTTATACCGTTAAGTAAGTTTATGGCAAACCAACTCAACGTTGGACAACTATATACGCGCAGGTTCAAAATGTTTTAACATATTGTGGCATAATTACAATTCGAATTTAACGTACAATACTGACCTTTATAAAATTAAGTTGAGTCTTGCATTGTCCGAATTATAAATAAATAAGTAAACAATAAATAAAAACCAAATCTTACGTTTTAGAGATTTTAAACAAGGTATAACCTCGGTTTTCTGATCAGATTATAAACCAAAATGGGTGCTGCTAATACGTGTTAATGAAAATTAAACTATACTATGTTTAGTTTCATTTGTTTGTTTTGATTTTTTTGTTAAAACTATAGTCTATACAAAAATGATGCGGACTGGCGACTTTTAAAGGTCATATCTCCATAACGGAGATTATAATATGTGCGGGACATATATGGAAGCATAGCTCAAACTCTTGGCTATCTTTTGAATAGGTTAGAAAAAAATGTTTTTCGAAGACGTCATCACTACAGCTGATGCGGTAAAAAAAACCTGGTCCCAAAAAAACAAACTTTTTTATTATAGTACGAGATAAGAAACGCCGCTTGCTGTGCTGTTAAAACATACTTTTCTCAGTTGTTTTCTGAAAGTTTGAGCGAAATCGGCTCGCTCAAACTTTTTTATAATGCGTTGAATGCGCGCGGTTTTTGCGATTTTTCGCGAATTTTTGCCACGCTAATGCACTGTCTGAATTATTCATTTTGTTTTGCTTCCTGCTCGAAGTATGTTCGATATTGATCATATTGTTATATATTAAGTGTCCGCCAATGTGTATTCCTTACTTTTGACTTAAAATTTTTTTGGGGTTGACCCCCAGGGACTAGAGGGGCCAAACACGAATCCTGAAAAAATTTTTTAAACTTTTTTTTTCAAAACCATCAAAAATGTAAAATTTATCACATATGACGAATTTTGATATATCATTTGTGTAAAAAAACTTAATATTAAGCTTAAAATAAGCTGTCAAAAGTGACGAATTTGAAATTTGGAAGGATTCCAAGCTCGTATGCTGGCAGCAGCAAACCTTTCAATTGAAAAGTTTTACATGAATAATAAACTTTAAAAAATAAGTTTTAAATTTTTTAAATTTAGCAATACGTAACTGAACCAAGTAATAA
>JASAMX010022588.1:0-11063 GCA_030248175.1 Microlaimidae sp. YZB2_3
GTACAATGTCAAAATTATCTGAACAAGATTAAACTTTTAAATTTGAGATTGAACTGAGATCCAATGTAGTTTATAGATATCAGTGTAGTGGCTGCAACGCCGCTTATATAAGCGCGTCAATTCGTCATTTAGGTACCCGGATCTCGGAACATATTGGAATTTCGTCTTTGACAAATCGTCCTGTTTTAGCCAAGCATTCCGAAATTTTTGATCAAAATTATCTTTCTACAAATCGCTTAAAAGTTTATACAGAATGAGCTATTGCAGCAGATATGACGAAACGTTAACGCAAATATTCGATGCCTTTTTAAATTTTTACGCATTGCTGCCATATAAAAAGCACATACCTTCATAACGCGGTTGGTGTCCAAAAACCACTAAATCTGCTCTGCATTAGTATTTTTTGATGTTTATATTTTCCTTAAACAATGTATAGAACCTTAAATTCCGTTAAAAAACTTGCTACTTAAAAAACCAGCGTATTACTATCTTAATTTTAGTCTTGAGTCTCAAAACAAAAATTGAAAAGATACTACAGAAAAACTTTACAATTTTGCGTTTTAAGACACGGATTTGAAAATTAAATTTAGAAGAAATCAGCAAGAAATTTTTTTAGTAACAAAATAACAAATACAGCAAAAACATTTTGCGATTATTCCATGGATCTTAAAAACTCTCGTAACTTGGGCATTTTGAAACAATTTTAAAAGCCGAACTATCATTTTTTTGATAATGAAAAACAGAATGGTGGTTTCAAAATGTATTTTATAAATTTTTTGTGTTTCGGTAATTTTATCGAATATCAGCCAAAAAAAACCCAAAAAATTTAAGATCGCCACTGTGTTACTCATTTTAACTCACATAAAATAACACCATGGCCCTTAGGTTTTAAAATAATTTTTTTATGTTACGGAGGTTTGATTTTTAACATAAAAGATTAATTGCAGAGTGTTTTTGCAATAATAAATATTTTTAATAAAGAAGTTTTTTGTGCATTTTTTGAATTTAATTTAAAAAATGCCTACTTAAATTTTACTTTTAGTGTTTTTTAAGTCTCGACTCAGGACTAAGTTTAACAATTCACTATGATTTTTAAAGTGACGTTTTTTAAGGTGATGGAAGGACGATAAGTAATTAAGGCAGTTTGGCCGGATGTAAAAGAAAATTATGTAGGAGGTAGGTAGAAGATTAGTGGAATGCAGAAAGATTTGAATGCACGTACAAATGTATATCGGCGTTGCTACCGCAGAACGAATTAAGCCTGGACATATTTTGTTAAAATTTTTCGACGAACGAAAATATAAAGTCAAGTCAAGTATCAAGTTTAATCCAGTTATTAACAATCAAAGTTCAATTTTAAAACTTTTTTTTTTAAAACTTTTCTTTTATGTCACAATTCCAAAATTACAAAAAAAAACTTTTAAACCACCACCCTAAATTAAAATTTTCTGTTTTTTTTTGCTTTGCACACTCTTGGCAAAGAATAAAACAGGCTCAAATGTTGTTTTAAGTCCAAAAAGTCTTCAGATTACAAAAATTTAAATTTTTAATCTTTTTCCTTCGGACCCTTTAGACCGCTTTTACCGTAACAATGTTTTTATCAATTCGACAATAAATTAATTGTACCAAAAATTGGATAACAATTTTGTGAAAATAAACGAAACGAGTAAAATTCAAATAAAATTATACAAGTTAAAACAGTCCTAAGTTTTTATATCGTTTTCGGTGATTTTATTTTGACCCAATCGGCTATTTAGTTTTATATCAGGGAAGAGCGCGGAGCGCTCTTTCCCTTATATTAAATGGGTTAAGTCACTGCGCGGTTAACCGTTGTTGATGGCGTCATCGAAATCAACAAAACCTTTAATAGTTTTTTAGCCAATTAAAAATCTAAACATTTTACATAACTAAAATATTACCCATATTTTTCTGATATTAAAAACCTAAAAACTTTTGCTAAACATACCTGAATTTCATACTAATAAGCTTAATTTGCTTAACTTTTTTTTGTTTTTTTGTTTTTTTTTGGGGTCCCCCAAAAATTTTTTCCTGTGGTAAATATTTGGAGCTGATTTTTTGCACGTAGATGCTAAATTGCCCCCTCACCTGAATTTTATTCTCGAATATGCTCTATTGCCCGTAGTTAAACCTCTGTTCATGTGAAAAACGACCAGTTTTTTTTTTAAGTTACGCATTAGGTACTGGGGTACTTGTGTGACACTTTTTTTTTCCTTACTGAATTACATATTAAGTAACTTCATTCAGTAATACACATTCTCTTGTGGTTATTTTTTTGGTTTAAATTATAATTCCTTACCTTTTTATAAAAATTACTAATTTTCAACTGGAAGAGCGAAAAAATATCCTTACCACTAATTAGCAGCCATATGGCAACAATAAAAATATTTTAAAAAATAAAATGAAATCAATCTTGGGTGACGTGTGAGCGCTGCGGGGTACAATGTTTCAATAGACGGAAATTTATCAAAATCGAAACAGTAAAAAACTCTTTGTTATATGGAATACTATGAAGCTACAATCACTCCAAAAAATTTAATGCGAGAAAAGACTAGTCTGGGTAACCTCAAAAATTATGGAACCTAGAAAAACCATACAATTTAGTTTGTAGAAAAAAAAAACAACAAAACAAAAAAACACAACACAAAACACCAAACAAAACAAAGCTAAGTAACAAAAAATAGATCAGAACAAGTCAAAAAACAAAAAACATAAAACAAAGACACTCACAATATGTCACATGATTCTAATACCAGACCTATAACGCAACTACCCCGTGAGTGTTTGTAAAAAGTATTGATTTTGGATTATTTTAAGTAAAACTAAAATTAATTTGAAAAATTTTAATTTAAGTTTAGTAAAAGTAAAAGCTAATTTGTATTTTTTTATTTTAAGTAAAGTAAAATAATAGTAACGGTCAAAATGTTATTTAAATAAAGTAAAAGTAAAAAAAGTAAGACCTATTTTTAAGTAAAAGTAGGAGTAAAAGTATAATAAAATTAATTTTGAACGGAGCAAAACACCGGTTTTTGGAGCTCCAAAGCTCTGTTCCAAAGTTTTTTTGCTAATTTTATGTATAAATTATCATTTTAATAAGTTTTTAGTCAAAATAAATGGTTTTAGCGTGTTAGTGGCTTAAAAAATGATCTCCTGCCATTTACTTTACAAAAAGCCCATGGGGAATTTACCCTTTCAAATTACTTAAATTTTACTTAAATTAATTTAAGTATTTGCAGAGTAAAATCCGAGTAAGAGTAAAAGTAAAAGTATTTAAAATTTAAAAAGTCAAGTAAGAGAAAAAAGTAAAAAGTAATTGAAATTTCAAAAGTCGAATAAAGTAAAAAGTAAAGAAAAGAAGTAATCCAAAATCCGTTACTTTTATTACTTTAAGTAAAAGTAAAAGTAACTTTTTACAACACTAGTCTGGGTAACCTCGTAAAATTGTATGGAACCTGGAAAAACCATTTACAATGGTGTGGTTTTGTTGTTTAAAAATAAACCATCAATCCAGAAAAATCAAGCACAAAACAAAAGTCCAAATAAAGCTAATTTCCAAAAAAGTGGGTTAAATCAGGTCTAACTAAAAAAATTTAAGCAGACGAAAAACACACTATTTTATCTGGTTCTTTCTGGTTCCATACAATTTTACGGAGTTACCCAGACTTAATTTTTGTATAGTATACAGCTTAAAATTACATTGATGTTTTGGATATGAAAATAATTGTATTCATATCATAGGAGACCTGACGTTTCTTTTAAAAGGAGTAAATTTTTTAATGTTTTATATCTTTAATAAATGACATTGAATTCAATGCATTAAAAGGCGGAAATTCTAGCAAAAGACGAAACAAAGTTTTGAAAAAAAAGCCTTATATTAAATGGAATAGTATAAAGCTACATAAGTCTAAAAACTAAATGCCAGAAAAGACTGAAACAAGTCTCTTTAAAACCTCTAAATTAATAACAGATTTTGTGAAATTTTCAGAAAAACAAAACCGAATAAAAACAATACGTGTAAAAGCTTTTTTTTGCGTTTTTTAACCATTAATAAAACTTAATTCACATAAATTTCTCTCAAAGTGGATTAACTTTTACATGAGTTAACCAGCTGTAAATACCACAGTATTAGTTAAGTCACACGTTGTCAAAACGATACAAAAAAGTATAACGCAAGCGTCACAGTAACCATGAAAAATTTCTGTCAAAATAAGTTATCGCATTGCGCATTAAATTTTGTGATTTATCATTATTTTCGTATAAAGCAAAACGTACCGCCATATTAACGGCTTTTTAAAATCAAATATCAAGTTTTAAGTCCGAAAAACATTGAAAAATTCAGATTTAATATAAGACGACTTTTTCTTTAATGTTTCTATTTATTACATAAAACAAATTAGCTGTCAATGTATTTGTTAAATTAAAAGTCGCCTTATATTAAATCTGAATTTTTCAATGTTTTTCGGACTTAAAACTTGATATTTGATTTTAAAAAGCCGTTAATATGGCGGTATGTTTTGCTTTATACGAAAATAATGATAAATTACAAAATTTAATGCGCAATGCGATAACTTATTTTGACAGAAATTTTTCATGGTTACTGTGACGCTTGCGTTATACTTTTTTGTATCGTTTTGACGACGTGTGACTTAACTAATACTGTGGTATTTACAGCTGGTTAACTCATGTAAAAGTTAATCCACTTTGAGAGAAATTTATGTGAATTAAGTTTTATTAATGGTTGAAAAAAACGCAAAACTAAAACCTTTACACGTATTGTTTTTATTCGGTTTTGTTTTTCTGAAAATTTCACAAAATCTTTTATTAATTTACAAGTTTTAAAGAGACTTGTTTCAGTCTTTTCTGGCATTTAGTTTTTAGACTTATGTAGCTTTATACTATTCCATTTAATATAAGGCTTTTTTTTCGAAACTTTGTTTCGTTTTTTGCTAGAATACTTGTATATTCTTTATGTTTATTTATCAATTTACTTACTTTTACAAAAAGCAGGGACAAAAATTTCTGTGAATTTTTAGGAATGTTTTGATGTAAATGTCACTTGTTGTTTTAATACAGAAAACCTTTTTTCCTTCTGATTAATGCTTTATAAAAAATATAAGAAATAGAAATAAATTACGTAAATCGTCTACGTAGAATCGACCGGTTATTTTTAAAATAATGTTGCTATATTTTGCATTATTTTGCTATTAAAATAATGTTGCTATACATTGTATATGTCACAAATTCAGCAGATTTATGAAGCTTTTTAGCATTTATTGTATTATGTAAAACAAATAAATAAATATAACAATAAAATATTTACAAAACTTTAAAAAATATTAACTTTAAAAAAATACAAAATTTTCTCTTATTGAATGGAATTTACTGAAAACATGAAATTAAAACATAATAAAAATATAAATTTAAGATAATTAAATTTTTAACCAAAAAAGTAACAGTTCCTTTAAAGAGGCGAAAATAATTGTTTTGCAAAATTTTGGAAAAATCCAGTAGCTGGTCCACTAATAGCGTGTTATTCAGCAAATCGTTAAACCAAATATATAACATATTATACTGCTCAAACACATTTACTGCTCTAAATAAAATGGGCCATAATTGGGGTCATATGACCTTAATTAAAGCACGCCCTAGTAATGGGGATAAATGTGTTTGAATAATATATGAGTCACATATGTTTCTTTTTTTGTTTTATATTTTTGGTTTCACTACCCCTATTCCTACTATTTTTCTAAGAAAGTTATGACAGTTTGCTTTGACAATGTTGCTTTGTACCGCCTATTTAAATAATTAGTATAATCATATGAAACATAATAATTATACCGAGGATTACTATTTATTGTAAATAAAACAACTTTAAAAACCTATAATCAATTATTAGCTTGCATTAAAAAAACAAATATTCATAAATTTATTAAAATATTACTTTATTGCTTTCCAGTAAGGAATACAATGAAATTCATTGAGAAAAATTAAAATATTAACCAGAGCTTTGAATAGCACGTATTTAACAGACTTTTGGTGGGCGGTCCCCAGAATATAAGATTAATATTCGTTTTTAAATCTAAGTGTCCAGTATCAACTGAATTTGACTATGACAACAACGTATTGTGCATCGCTCAAATTTTTCTGAAACAAATTTTAGGGTTTATAGTACACAAGCGAACCAAAATATTTGTTTCTAAAAACTTAATGTATTTTTGCTATTAGTTATAATACATTAAGATTTCGTTTTATTTGGTTATTTCTAGACTACTTCGTTTTAACAAAGAATCATCAGATATAGGTACCTTGCACTGGAACTCGGTTTATACATGAAGTATGCAATATACATAAGTGTCACCATAATAGATAATTACCGTATCTCCTACTTATCTTTCGTAGTATGCAGATCAACCGATCGAAATTTCGCGCGCTTTTAAGGGTTGATCTGCATACTACAAAAGATTAGTAGAAGATACGATAATTATCCATTATAGTGACTTGCTATGTTTATTGCATACTTTATGTATAAACCGAGCTCCAGTGCAAGGTGCCTATACAAGCCTCGCTGGTATTCCACTTTAAATTGTAAATGTGGCACTAACATAATGAAAGCAATTTTATTATTTGGTATGCTGTTTACAAAATTTTACGTCAAATTAACTAAGCTAAAAAAATAGCTATCGATCGACTAAACTGAATACGTAATGTCGTATTTTTTATAAAAATAAAGCCACATGCGGTAATAATAAGAACAACCTTTAGCAAAAACATACTCGAAAAATAACTACTAATGTGTGTTCAACAATTTCTGGCGTCAAAATGCGAATTTTATTTTGTTATATCTGACTAAAGAAACATGAAATTTGTACGGAACATAATCCCAGCACATGTAGCTAGTTGAGCATAGCTCTAGACTAACTAACTACAACACATCATTTTATTCATTAGCATAGCCAATTAAATTAGGGAATTTTACGGACGCAATTCGCATACTGAATTTTTATATATTTCCACACTTTATCATTTAATTTCAAAATGATTAATGACAATTTTTGGACCAATTTTTTTGTTTAATACCAAAAATAACTACTTTTTTTTAAATCAACCCTACTTTTTAATTGTATTGTTGAATTTTAAAAACTAGCAGCGTTTGCCAAAAATGACCTTAAACGCAGCCAAGTTTTAATTAAACAATTTTTAAGGGCTTTTATAAGCTTAATAATGATTTTTTATATAACAAAATTAAATATAAAAACGCCGCTGATGGTGGTAGTCAGTTTTGTAGCTGTGAAATAAATTTTCAAAAACTTAAAAGTGCATTTCTTTGGCTCCCTAAAAGATTTTGGGGAGTCACCCCCCAACAAAATTTATATTTCCCAGTTCCAAGTTTATATATCTCATAAAAAAGCCTGCGCTCCGTTAGTGAGATATAACAGCTTAAGTTTGGTTGTTACTAGCGCACGAAATTTTTGTACAGAAGTAGTGTTTTCAAGTCTACAAAAAACAACAAAAAATAGACATATTTAAATCAGGCTAAATAATTTTTTGAGTATTTATATGTAGAGTTTTTTAACCAAATGTATAGTTTAAACCAAATGTACTGTTAATTTTACAATAAAAACCAAGTCATTTTTAAATTGTTTATAAATGCAATATACTACAGAAATATGCCACACTTTGTGAAAAAATTTTTTTTATCAACAAATATATTTTGCTTTTAACGGAAGACTTGAGATGAACGTAAATTTTTGTAATGATGATTTTTGGTCGTTAATTTTTAAGCGTGCAATTTTTAGTCAAATAAAAATTTACACCTGTTCCACCAGTTTCCATATGATAATTAACACAAAAAATACAAACAAAATATTTTTGTACGTAGTACCTTATTATGTTTTGTGATGTCTTTCTGTTTTTTTACCTAATAACTGCGTAACTTAAGTTAACTCCTGCTCTGTCAGTACAATTTGGTCAAAAACAATGGTATATATTTCATGTCTCAAATGTTTCATTTACGAAAATTCCGCAATTGATTTTTGACACGTTGTTTACAGGTTGGCTTTTTAAAAAAATTAACAAATATCAGCATCATAATACTGCTACTTTAAAGTGGAGACGCATTACAATATACACTTCAACACACGTCTTCATTCGAGCAGTGTAACAAGTCCCGTTGTAATAATGTTTCAAAAATATGACGTCTTAAAAATACGAGTTCTAATGTAAAGCTAATAAGTTATGGTGTAAGGCACAACGTCAATCAATTAGCTAGTGAGGTAGAAGATTACAGGTTTAAGTCTTGTATCGGGAATTTTCTAGCCAAAATGTTAAAAATAACAAATTGCTTAACTTTCTTTTCTTTCTATCTAAAGCTAGATTTATTCGTCGCCATAATCTGGACGTTACATATTTGATAGGTGATACAGGACTTAAACTTGTAATTTCCAGCCTGTGTACCTCATTACCTGACTTACCGTGCTAAACCGTCGCCAGCCAGTTTTTCATTAGAACTCGTATTTATAAGAGTTCATATTTTTGAAACATTATCACAACAGGAGTTGTTATACACTAGTTAAAACAAGGATACTTGGGCGCGAATTTCGGGTTGCCAAAGTGGACGGTTTCTTTCTCCTCCCACACGTACGCTTGTCCGAATATACTCTCCTCGAAGCTGGGCCGCGGTGATTGGTCCTTTTCCGGGGCCGTCCCCGAGGGGTCCGTTTTGCCCCCGGCGTCGGCGTCCAAATCGATCTGCGTGGGTTCCGCCACTAGTTGCCCCTCTTCGTCCGTAACCGTCACGACGACGGCTTCGATCGAATGAAAGGACCCGGCGTCGTCCTCCTCGACGATAACGTCATGGCCCATTTCATTAGCCAGCGAAGACGTGGCCTTTTCCTTATTGGACGTCGATGACGTGGCCTTTTCGCCCCGCGAATCACGATCGTCGGACGGAGGCTTGGCTTGGCCGTTGGTAGCCAATGGTATGGTCCCGATTATCAGTGGAGACATCACGACGATACCAGGGTCAACCTAAATTTTTTTCAAAATTTTATTGAGTTTTAAAATTTGCTTATAAAATGCATAAATTTTAAAAGTAACATTATACAATAAATGGGACGACTGTACCACAGAAAAAAATTAAAAAAATTAGAAAAAAACTATATTGACGTTACTTCGTATACAAAACTTATACTTTAAAAAAATGTATAACAGCGTGGTTGAGTTAAAAGATGTTACATGTAGACTTTTGAAAATTGAAATTTTTTATATTATTGTTCTTTATGAATAGTTTAGAAGTATGGGTTTAATTTACTTCGAGTAATAAATGATGAGCAAATATTTCCCAAAAATGGAATAAATAAAAATTAATGATATGGTGCATTTTGGAATCAACTTGCAAATTTCAGTCTAGAACTAAAAATTTTAATAAGTTTTATAAATAGCTTAGCTCTTCCAATCTTACAAACAATTTTATATGTAATTTACTTCCATTTAAAGCGGGAAAACAATAAATTAACAATTTTGAAAAATACACACGAACAAGTACTATCTATTTTTTTCGGAAATATGGTAATATTCATTTAATAAATGCGAAAATTAAGCAAACTTAAAACATAGACTTTTGGCTTTCTTTCCACACAAAATCATTGGAATCCCTTTATTTTTAGCTTATTGGGGTCTTTGCTATTTTGGAATACCTGTTTTAAACCAATTAAGCAACATTAAAATTTAAAATTTAAAAAAAAATGTTTTTATCTTCAAAATCTTAAAAATGCGTGTATATGCAATGTATATGTTCCCTATGGGATTTTTCTGGATAAATTTTACAAGTTCAGATTAAAAATTTCTTGTTTTAAAAAACAGTGTCCCATAAAAAAAACTTTGTACAAATATTTTCTACGGCAAAGGTATTTTGTAATTTAGAAAAATACTTATCCATGTTATTTTTTTCCAACAAAATATTTTTTGTTTCAAAACACTATGCTGTTTTACAAATACAAGGTTTATAAAATACAACTAGCGAAATTTCTACCCTCCAAAATATCATGCTCCGGAGCTGCGATCATTTAAAGTGCAGGGCGTGCCAGACTTTCAGAGCTCTGCCCTTTAATGAGTGATTTCAACGTGTAAAAATATTTCAAGCTTATTTAATTTTGAAATATATTTTTAATTGTTTTATGCGCCTTTTTAAAATCATTTTTATTGTTTTTGTAAGTTTTAAGAGAAAAATTGACAAAATAGTCTATTTCATTACTTTTTATGAAATTATTAATGAAATTACTAAATAGTTGTTGCTGAGTTTCTAAAAGCGGAACTCCGCTCAAAACTTACGGACCACGGAGCTCCGGGAAACGCCATTAATTTAAACTCGAAATTCTCAACGAGATAATCATGTTTGTTTACCTCAAATTCTAAAGTATATGTGATATCGATTATTTTGCATCGTACCAACTTTGGAGGCACAGGAGGAATTGATAAACTGTCATTTTGCCATTGCAAAGTGGACCTGGCTGGAACTTGACCCTTATCTTTGGTTACAATTGCCTAAAATAAAAAAAAATACGCAAAACGGTAAATTTTTAAGTACCTTCAAATGACGGGTATTTTTTGGGATTTGCGGCTATTCGTTTTGCTTTTTAAAAAAATGGGAGGAGCAGCTTAAAACGTATATTAGGATCTTTTTTTTTTCAAACGCTCATTGGCTGAAAATAATTCGATAGGGTCAAAATTCTGTCAAATTCTTTAAAATTGAAAAACTTCCGTTTAAAAACGTTTTTTTTACAATCGTGAAAATAAATTATACAAAACATAGACGCATGATGAAAATGTTAAAACACAAAAAAACGAAAAGGAAGCAGTATTGGCTTTAATTTTTGGGCGATACTATATTAATAACAGTCAACCATTTGTCAATTTTTCGGCCAATAAACGCGTCTGAAACGCTGATGAGGAAATGCGCCAGTGCAGCTCAAAGTTAAACATGATGTTGCAAGGGCTTCTGAAACTCCAGACGCGGTACACACTCCACCTCTAAGCAGCAATAATAA
>JASAMX010022589.1:0-27125 GCA_030248175.1 Microlaimidae sp. YZB2_3
GGCGGGTCTTCAAATCCGGCAAGTAAAAAAGAAACGCAAAATACCCATATCGTTTTTTTTTTCTGGAGTGCATTTTACCCATATCGTTTTTCGATTTTGAAGGAAAAATAGGTAAAAAACGCTAATTTAAGGTTAAAAGGCCCTTTTTATTGCATTTTTGAGCTTTTTATTGCTTAAAACATTCATTTTGACCTTAAAACTTAAGTTTGGAGGCACTTACAACGTAGAAATCATTTTAAACACATTTTTTCTTTATTTTTCCAAAATTGGGGGGGGGGTTAACTTTTTCTCCCCCCCCCCACTTCTGAGTGGGGGGGGGGTTAAACCCCCCTTCTCAGAATTGGGGGGGGGTTACCCCCCTCAACCCCCCGTGCCCATGTATGGTGGACTGTAAAAAATTAGAATATCACAATGCTCACAAAATAAAAATTGTAGACCCAGACCTTTGCACTGCCCCCTGGGGTTTTATTGGGGAGGCAATTCCAAAACGGGGGACACGGGGGCAACTTTTTTGAAACGGGGGAGGGAGGGAAATAAAACGGGAGGCACGCAGAGGAGAAAAAAAGATAAAAAAATGCGAAAAAAGAAGGAAAAATGAAAAAAAGGGATGGTGATTGATGATGGCGAAAAAAAAAAATTGGCGATGATGGCGTCATAATAGGTAAAAAATGGACTCAAATTTTTGGGTACTTTTTCATTTTTCCGCGAGGGGAGGGGGCAATAAAACGGGGGGGGAGGGAAATCCTCCAATAAAGCTGTGGGGGGCATTTTCAGACCGTGCACAGGTTTGTAGACCATTATATTTTTTTATAGTGAAACAATTACAATAGAACCCAGTTGTAGTTTTTTTATAGTCGGACCAAATGACAATTAAAAAAAATCATGCTCGCAGCAATATGTGGTAACCATCGCGAAATCGCCATTTTGTTCATATTTATGATTGGTTTTAACTAATACAATTACAACCGTATGGTTTAAAAAGCGACGCTTTTGAATTTTCAATCATCATCCCTTTCGGCAATACAAGAATACATTCCACATAAGTTCAACTCGGACTATTGTGCAGTTTTTTTTGTCGAAATATATGCCCTGGGGGAAATTGCCCCGCTTGCCACTCTATTTTTCACGGCTATATTTAGTGTTGTGATAGTTAACCAAAAATCAAAGTAGGTAGCTAACTACTCTAGTAGGTAGTTAACTACTTGAAATTTTTGAACTAGGTAGTTAAGTAGTAAGTAGTTAAGTAGTTAATCCTTTAAAGGTCTATTCATACTTATGACAAAACGTCCTTTGGACAAAGTCCAAAGGACAAAAGTCCTTTGGAGTTTGTCCAAAGGACAAAGTCCAAAGGGAAAAGTCCAAAGGGAAAAGTCCAAAGGGAAAAGTCCAAAGGACAATGTATTCATACTTCTTTTGTCCTTTGGACATTTCCCTTTGGATTTTGTCCTTTGGACTTTGTCCAAAGGACAAATTCTGAGTAGCGTTCATACTTCGTCCAAAGGACAAAGTCCAAAGGACGTTTTGGCTTGTCCAAAGGACGTTTTGGTTTGTCCTTTGGACTTTGTCCAAAGGACGTTTTGTCATAAGTATGAATAGACCTTAACTAAACATATACTGGCCTTAGTAGGAATAAAAGATTAAATTTTAATGTAAAAAACACTTGTCATTCTTTTAATAATTAACAATTTTCATAATTTACCGGTTTTTCCCAGTTCTTTATGTTTAGCAATATTTACATAACGGCTGGACAGATAATATAACATAGTTTAAATTCAAGAAGTTGTTTACAAGAAAAAAAGTAATTTATTGTTAAGTTAACAAGTTTTGCTGACGTATTTTGCGAACTTTTTTTAAAAAGTTTTGTATTTTTTACCCACTTTATTGTGTAACAGTCCGTGATGGGTTAGAGTTCGCAAATATGTCGATGAGCTTCAACAATTTTTACTAAGTTATAACACACTATAGAGCACAGATGCGTCGTAAAATCACTCGTTAACTGGCGAAACGTCGATTTTTATATCTTAACACACAATTAATCTAAACAAAATGATCACAGTCACAATGATTTATCCTGGTTGTGATCTTTTTATGTCCAAGTAACGACAGAATATATTAAAAACTTTAACGGTTTTCATAGATTATGAATTTCTAAAGCACTTTGTGCATAAAACCATTGTTGAATGGCGAAATATCGGTTTTTATTAGAGCAGCACGTGCGGAATTATTCAGTTATGTTACTCATTGTCACATATTGTTTCAAACATCTTTGCGAGTTTTACGTAATATCGCCCTGCAGATATTGATTGTTTGTGTAGACTTAACTACTTAACTACCATGATTTCTTATCTACCTTACTTAACTACCTACTTTCTTTTTTAAAAGTAGTTAACTACCTACTTAACTACCTACTTTCAAAAAATAAAGTAGTTAATACAAGTAGTTAACAAAGTAGTTAAAAAGTAGGCAGAAAGTAGTTAGCAAAGTAGGCAAAAAGTAGTTAGTGAAGTAAGCAGTCAAGTATTTAGTGTTTCTACACAAACAATCAATATCTGCAGGGGGATATTACGTAAAACTCAAAGATGTTTGAAACAATATGTGACAACGAGTACAGTAAACCACAGTAATTTGCACGTGCTGCTTAATAAAAACCGATATTTCGCCATTCAACAGTGATTTTATACACAAAGTGCTTTATAGTTTATAAATCTAATTAAAACCGTTGAAGTTTTTAGATATATTTCGTCGTTACTCTGACATAAAGAGTCACAATCAGTATAAAATTATCGTGACTCTGACTCATTTTGTTTAGATTAATTGTGTGTTAAGATATAAAAAGAGTCACAGTTACGAGTATTTTACGACGCATCTGGCTCATTGTGTCAGAGTAACAACGATTTACGAACTCTAACCTATCCGTACTGTTACACAATAAAGTGTGTAAAAAATACAAAACTTTTTTAAGGTAGAACACTACAGTTCCAAAAATTTCTTTGATTTTTTCAAAAACAACCACTCGTGGGTTTTCGGGGGTCCTGATTACGAATCGGAACGAATTAATTTAAACGAATGTTTCAAAATGTAGTTTCCCGACGTCAAATCAAATTCATCCGTTGCAAAATTATGAAAATTTGTTTACAGACCGATTTTAACAAAATATATATCAAAATGGAGAACTCAACGGGTTAGAAACATTGGCGTTGTTTATTTAAAAATCGTATAGAGATCTACTGAGAAATTAAGCTCCAAAGTTAATAAAATTTTCTCAAAAAACTTTTCAAAATGTCGGGTTTTCTCGAGTTTTTTCTATAAGATTTTTCTCAAAACAACAGGAAAGTTTTATTAGTTTTATCTACTCGTCTTCTAATTACGTACAAAAAATTTTTAAAATCGACATGCACAAAAAAAATTTTATATGTCATTTTGTGAAAAAAACCTGCGATTCGTCGGAATCCCCTTTGTGGGCTATTGCCACAGCTTATTTATAATTTTTATGTTTCATCAAAATATAAAAATGATGTTCAGGACATGAGGATTAATACAGTATGTAGTTTTTAAAAATTGGTTACAGCTGTAATGAACAGTGACTGTACAAAGTTTGTGCGGTTTTAACTGTAGTGTTCCACCTTAAAAAAGTTTGCAAAATACGTCAGCAAAACTTGTTAACTTAACAATAAATTACTTTTTTCTTGTAAACAACTTCTTGAATTTAAACTATGTTATATTATCTGTCCAGCCGTTATGTAAATATTGCTAAACATAAAGAACTGGGAAAAGCCGGTAAAATATGAAAATTGTTAATTATTAAAAGAATGACAAGTGTTTTTTACATTAAAATTTAATCTTTTATTCCTACTAAGGCCAGTATATGTTTAGTTAAGGTCTATTCATACTTATGACAAAACGTCCTTTGGACAAAGTCCAAAGGACAAACCAAAACGTCCTTTGGACAAGCCAAAACGTCCTTTGGACTTTGTCCTTTGGACGAAGTATGAACGCTACTCAGAATTTGTCCTTGGACAAAGTCCAAAGGACAAAATCCAAAGGGAAATGTCCAAAGGACAAAAGAAGTATGAATACATTGTCCTTTGGACTTTTCCCTTTGGACTTTTCCCTTTGGTCTCTTTCCCTTTGCATCCTTTGGACAAACTCCAAAGGACTTTTGTCCTTTGGACTTTGTCCAAAGGACGTTTTGTCATAAGTATGAATAGACCTTTAAAGGATTAACTACTTAACTACTTACTACTTAACTACCTAGTTCAAAAATTTTCAAGTAGTTAACTACCTACTAGAGTAGTTAGCTACCTACTTTGATTTTTGGTTAACTATCACAACACTAAATATAGCCGTGAAAAAAAATAGAGTGGCAAGCGGGGCAATGTCCCCCTGTGCATATATTTCCAAAAAAAAAACTGCACAATAGTCCGAGTTGAACTTATGTGGAATGTATTCTTGTATTGCCGAAAGGGATGATGATTGAAAATTCAAAAGCGTCGCTTTTTAAACCATACGGTTGTAATTGTATTAGTTAAAACCAATCATAAATATGAACAAAATGGCGATTTCGCGATGGTCACCACATATTGCTGCGAGCATGATTTTTTTTAATTGTCATTTGGTCCGACTATAAAAAAACTACAACTGGGTTCTATTGTAATTGTTTCACTATAAAAAAATATAAATGGTCTACAAACCTGTGCACGGTCTGAAAATGCCCCCCACAGCTTTATTGGAGGATTTCCCTCCCCCCCCCCCCGTTTTATTGCCCCCTCCCTCGCGGAAAAATGAAAAAGTACCCAAAATTGAGTCCATTCTTTTTTTACCTATTATGACGCCATCATCGCCAATTTTTTTTTTTCGCCATCATCAATCACCATCCCTTTTTTTCATTTTTCCTTCTTTTTTCGCATTTTTTTATCTTTTTTTCTCCTCTGCGTGCCTCCTGTTTTATTTCCCTCCCTCCCCCGTTTCAAAAAAGTTGCCCCCGTGTCCCCTGTTTTGGAATTGCCCCCCCAATAAAACCCTGGGGGGCAGTGCACAGGTCTGGGTCTACAATTTTTATTTTGTGAGCATTGTGATATTCTAATTTTTTACAGTCCACCATACATGGGCACGGGGGTTGAGGGGGGTAACCCCCCCCCCAATTCTGAGAGGGGGTCCAACCCCCCCCCCCCATCTCAGAAGTGGGGGGGGAGAAAAGTTAACCCCCCCCCCCCCAATTTTGGAAAAATAAAAGAAAAAAATGTGTTTAAAATGATTTCTACGTTGTAAGTGCCTCCAAACTTAAGTTTTAAGGTCAAAAATGAATGTTTTAAGCAATAAAAAGCTCAAAAATGCAATAAAAAGGGCCTTTTAACCTTAAATTAGTGTTTTTTACCGGGTATTTTTTTCAATATTAAAAAACCAATATGGGTAAAATGCACTCCAGAAAAAAAAACGATATGGGTATTTTGCGTTTCTCGGATTATTACCCTAATTTGGTTTCCCCCCCCACTCGGACCAGCTTGCCCACGAGTCCACATATATGTAACTAGATAGTGTTGTAAAAGTTACTTTTACTTTTACTTAAAATAATAAAAGTACGGATTTTGGATTACTTTTACTTTTATCTGACTTTTGAAATTTAAATTACTTTTACTTTTATTATGGATTTTCCATGCAAATATTTAAATTAATTTAAGTAAAATTTAAAGTAATTTCAATGGGTAGATTCCCCATGGGCTTGTTGTAAAGTAAAATGGCAAAAGACAATTTTTAACCCTAACACGCTCAGAAGACAATTTTTAAGCCGCTAACACGCTGAAACCATTTATTTTGACTAAAAAACTTATTAAAATGATAATTTACACATAAAATTAGCAAAAAAAACTTTAGAAATGGCTCTGGAGCTTCCAAAACCGGTGTTTTGCTTCGGTTCAAAATTACTTTTATTATACTTTTACTTTTACTTAAAAAAATAGGTCTTACTTTTACTTTTACTTTACTTAAATAAAATTTTGACCATTACTTTTACTTTTACTTTACTTAAAGTAAAAAATCACAAATTACTTTTACTCTTACTTTACTTAAATTAAAATTTTTCAAATTACTTTTACTTTTACTTAAAATAATCCAAAATCAATACTTTTTACAACACTAACTCAGACTAGTCCACTTCTTTCTGTTTTAAAACATATGCCCGGCAGAAAATCGCCCTGTTTCCTGCTTCATTCCTAGAGCATTTTCGATGGATAGTCCACTATTTAAGTTAAACCTTAAAAATAAAACTTAAATAATTTAAAGTTTCAGCTGTACGAAATCACATCACATTCAAACAGAAAATGAAATGAAAAAATTAATTTTAATTTTAAACTATTATGGGTGACGTATTTTTGCACGTTTTGCAACGCGTGGTGTTCAAGTTACAGACTTTTAACCAAATAATCGATACGTGGTATACCAATCATACTACAGTTTTAGCACAAATAAAGTTTGGTCGCGCTACTAAATAAACAGTTTGTCTATTAACTATCATTTTGGAAACATTGACTACGTTTTTAATGGCAGATTTTGAATTTCAACGCGCTAGTGGTAATTTAAGCGTGCTGAAAAATCTATAATAAGCATCGTGATAGAGTTTAGGTTGATTATTAGCTTTTGCTTAGGATTAAAAAAAAAAAAAACAACAAAAACACAAAACGCCCCCCCCCCCCCCCCCCACCCCCGAAAGAGGAGGAAACCCCAAAAAAAAACGTTTAAAACCGATTAGCTTACTAAAACAAAACGTTTCCGCCTAGTTTAACTGCTTTTTTAGAACAAATACTTTTTAGCGTTCAAAAAATTAGCACCCCCCAACACCACCCCAAAAAAACCCCCCAAAAAAATGAAAATTAAAAACTGTCTTTCTCTAATATTCCAAACAACAAAAAAACCAAAAAACTCAACTTCCTTTTCTTTCAAAACAAAAAAAAAAACACCCAAAAAAAAAATCTCTCATACCACCCCCATCCACCCCCCCCCCACCCCAACCAACCACAACCCCACACAAAAAAAAACAAACACCCCACCTCACCCCAACCACCAAAAAAAAACCAGCCAAAACCTAAAAAGAAACAAACCAACAAAACTCAGACACATAAAAAAAAAAACAAAAGAACAAGACGCAAAAATAGAGTTACGAATGCGATTTGCTTTTGCTATGCAGTGTTATTTGACGCTCTCGATCCCATTCATCCAAACCCACAATACCACCGAACCACCCCCCCCCCCACCCACAATTAACCACCCCCAAAGAGATAAATACAAATGAAACTTATCTCTTTTTATTGTTTTAATGTAAATCCGGTTTTTTTCGAAAAAAGATCACAAATGAAAATAAACGTACCAAAAAAAAAAATCATTTTTTTTTTTTTAATTTTCATCTTTTTTATTTCAAATTTACTTGATTCTTAAACAACCCACTCCTTCCAACCATTCACCAACACCATTCAAAACAACCCCCCAAAAACCAAAAACACACATCAAACAAAACATCAATAAACAAAAAAAAACCAAAAAAAAACAATATTTTAAACGAACATTCCATCAGCCACGAGATGTATGGTGTTTTTCCAAAAAATCGAAAATTAAAAAACACTTCATATTAAAATATTTTAATGAATATAGTTTTCCCTTCCTGGATTATTATTATTATTCAGAGCCATCATACAAAAAAAAATTCCCTCCCCCCCAATTCCCCCCCCCCCCCTAATTTTAAAAAAAAAAACAAAACAAAAAACAAACCAAAAAAATACAAAAAAACACATCCAAAAAAAACAACAAAACAACATTTTTACAAAAAAAAATAAGACCCTTTCCAACCCCTCCAAACCATCCAAAACCAAAACACAAACACATCTCCCATTTTCAACCAATCTATATAAAAAAATCAGCCAATCTATAGCAGCAGACAGAGAATACATACCCCCTATTTGTTCGTTTTGCTTTCTGTGGTTTATCAATCAAATTATATTATAAGAATATTATCAGTCAAATAATAAAGAAAGAAGCACAAGAAAGAAGTTTTCATTAAAAATTTAAAGCGAAGGAAGCGAGAAAATGAAAACGACCCCCCCCCACCCCCCCCCCCCCCCCCCGGCACCCCCCACCCGAACCAACGCCCACGCACCCAGACCCCACACATGTAACCTTTTTTTAGGACATACAACATGCATAGCACAAAGAGCACCTTAATTAGCGATAGGGTCCATTAAAGTTAAGTCAATGGTGTTGGTCCACAAACAACAAAAACACAGCAAGCAAGAAAAAGCAAGATATATTATTATACTATAGAGTAACCTTAAGTTTTCTGGGGCTCTATCTACCTTATTTTCAGTGGGCGTCCATAGACCTGACATTAGTCTCTTTATGTTTGAGTTACACCTTAATTTCATGCGACGAGAAAAAAGTCAAAACACAATATACCCCCCTTGTTTTGAGTTACGCGGCCGCCCCCACATCCAAAAAAAAAAATAGTAAGTAAGTAAGTGAGTAAGTAATTTTCCTATTTACGCTTTTTTTTACTTTTGATAACTCTAACGAATCAACTCTCATATTTTTAATTTCGTGCACTTTTCCAATTGGCCATTTCCTCTTTGGACTATATCTTTCGATCCGGTTACTAACCAAAAGCCCAAGACCCTGAAACCCCATTCTCTACGAAAACAACCCCATGAACCCAACTTTCCCATTATTTCTTTTTCTCCCACAACTCCACTCTTTTCTTTACCTTCCCCAAGCATTTAAAGAAACGAAACCCCAAAACAACGAATCACGAAAATTTATCACTTATTTCTATTTTTTTTTTTCTCAATTAAAAAGCAAGAAATACAATAATCAAAAAGAGAAAAAAAAGGCAAAAAAGAGCCCCCAAAACTTAAATTTACTATAAATAAAGAAAAAATCAAAATAGCTAGACAAAAGAAAAACACTAACACCATTTACAACACTAACACCTACTTCCTTTTTTAAAAACAACACCTACTAAATACCCACTTCAAAAAAAAAGAAACAAAAACAAAGAAAAAGACAAAAAAGAGACAAAACAAAAAAGAAAAAGCACAATAGTCTACACAAACAATCAAATCTGCAGGAATAGGTAATACTGGACGGAATACATTCTAAAAAAAAAACCCCCAACAAAACCAATTTTCATTCAACATATTTTATACACAAAAAGCTAGTTATAAATCTAAAACGTTGACGTTTAGATATTTTGCTCAAATGAGAGCTAATTATAGTGTAAACGACTGTCGTGACTCTGCCTTTTTATTTGATATTATCGGTGTTATGATATAAAAAGAGTCCAAAAAATCACACGCACCGGCCCACGGTCAAGAACAAACAAACCAACATCCGACCTACACAAAAAGGGAAAAAAACAAAACAAAAGAACACACGTTCCAAAAGATTCAAAAACAAGAGGGGTCGGGGTCCGCATTACGAAGAACGAATCACGAATGTTTCAAAAATGTAGTTTTCCCGACGTCAAATCAAATTTATCCGCTCGAATTTCATGTGAAATTGTTGACAGATGATTTATAAAAAAAATATTTATAAAAAAAAAAAATCAAAAACGAAGACAAAACGCAAAGCAAAACCGACAAAAACGCGGGAAATAGACGATTTGGGAAAAAAGCAAAGGAAAGTTGTTACTCGTTTTTAGAACATGGACAATTTCATGATGACATACACAATAAATTTTAAGCAGGAAAAAAAAAACCGCGAGTCGAATCCGCATTCGCCACAGCATTAAATTTAGTTACATAAAATAAAAAAACCCAGGCAAGAGGAAAAAGATGTAGTGTTTAAAAATTGAAATTAATAGTCTAATGAATATGTAAAATTTAGTGCATTATTTATTGAGTTTTTTAGTATTTTTCCTTAAAGTTTGCTATTCGTTGCGTCTTTGGTGAGCAATGGTTAATAAAATAAAAAAAAAGCACCAAAAAAAAAAACAAAAAAAAAAAAAAAAAAAAAAACAAAAAAAAAAAACAAAAAAAAACAACAACAACACAAAAAAACAACCAAAAACAAAACAAAAAAAAAAAAACAAACACACACACAAAACAAAAACAAAAAAAAAAGAAGAAAAAAAAAAAAAAAAGCAAAACAAAAGAAAACCAAAAGAGAGCACCATCATGAACAACAAACACAAAAGAAAAAGGCAAGCGGCACTTCAGGGAATTTTAAAAAAAATGATAGTGTAATTTCGGCTATGTGGAGCAATTCATATTGCTGTAGGTATAATCGCATTGAAATTTAAAGTAGTCGGGTGTTAAGCATAGGTTGTAGTTGTAATTAGTTAAAAGAATCATAACGCTGCCATTTGTGTAGGGGTACTCAATATTGTGCACTGCATGATTTTCTTAATTGTACTCGGCTCCGATTATCATAAGAGTACAGGGCACGAAACAGTTTACTATAACAAAAGAGTACGGGCAAAAAAGCAAGAGCAAAAGAGTACTGTGATATTGCGTCGCAGAAACTAGCTGAGTTTTAAACCCCCCACAAAAAAAAAAAAAAACAAACGCCCCACCCCCCAAAACCCCGCCAAGCCAAAAAAACCGGAGGCAAAAGAACACAGCACGCGGAAATAAAGCAGGCAGGCGAGACCCCCCCCCCAAAAAAGAAAACCCCCCCACTCAGAAGGGGGGGGGGGAGAAAAAAACAACCCCCAAGAAAAAAAGAAAAAGTGATTCAAATGGAAATTACGGAAGGCCCCAGAAGGCAAAAAAAACAAGCAAAAAGCCAAAAGCAAAAAAAAGGCCAAAAGCGACCATCCCAAACAAAAAAAAAAAAAATCAAAAAAACAAGAGTGCACCACACCCAATGGGGTTAATCTCAACAACTCGCCATGTATGGTATCCATGTAGAGAGATGCATATTGTAAGAAATTAATTTTACTCATATTAAAGTATAAAAAGAAGATTTTTGGGCCGTGGTAATGTTGGTAATTACCGACTTTTGAATTTCCATTCTTTTATTACTCTCGTGCAAATATTTAAGATTATTTGAAGTAAGCACTCAAACGGTGTATAAAAATTATACGTGTAGTATTAGATGGGCTGTTGTAAGTAAACGGCAAAAGACAATTTAAGCCGCTA
This sequence comes from Microlaimidae sp. YZB2_3, assembly GCA_030248175.1. Classification (NCBI taxonomy): domain Eukaryota; kingdom Metazoa; phylum Nematoda; class Chromadorea; order Desmodorida; family Microlaimidae; species Microlaimidae sp. YZB2_3. The sequence continues at coordinate 11,121 of JASAMX010022589.1, forward strand.
AACACGCTCAGAAGACAATTTTTTAAGCGCTACGCTAAACATTTATCTTGAAGTAAAAAAAAAGAAAACACAAAAAGCAAAAAACAGAACGGAGACGAGCACCAAAACGGGAGCACGGTAAAATAACTTTTTTTAGATTTTAATCGTATGTTCTTAAATGCTAATAAATCTTACGTTTTGACTTTTACTTTATTAAATAAAATTAATCGATTGAAATAATAATTAGTTCAATTTATTTAAAGTAAAAAATCCAAAATTTTTTGTACTATTACTTTAGTTTAATTAAGATTTACCACGTATCAGATTACTTTGGTTAAAAGTACTTTAACTACTTAACACCACGCGTTGCAAAACGTGCAAAAATACGTCACCCATAATAGTTTAAAAATTAAAGATTAGTCATTTTTTCATTTGCATTTCTTTTAATTATTTTTGTTTGAATGCGGCAGTATGCTATTTTCGTACAGCTGAAACTTTAAATTATTTAAGTTTTATTTTTAAGGTATTAACTTAAATAGTGGACTATCCATCGAAAATGCTCTAGGAATGAAGCAGGAAACAGGGCGATTTTCTGCCGGGCATATGTTTTAAAACAGAAAGAAGTGGACTGAGTCTGAGTTAGTGTTGTAAAAAGTATTGATTTTGGATTATTTTAAGTAAAAAGTAAAAGTAATTTTGAAATTTTTAATTAAGTAAAATAAGAGTAAAAACAATTTGTGATTTTTTACTTTAAGTAAAGTAGTAAAGTAAAAAGTAATGGTCAAAATTTTATTTAAGTAAAGTAAAAAGTAAAAAGTAAGACCTATTTTTTTAAGTAAAAGTAAAAGTATAATAAAAGTAATTTTGAACCGAAGCAAAACACCGGTTTTGGAAGCTCCAGAGCTCCGTTCTAAAGTTTTTTTTGCTAATTTTATGTGTAAATTATCATTTTAATAAGTTTTTGGTCAAAATAAATGGTTTCAGCGTGTTAGCGGCTTAAAAAATTGTCTTCTGAGCGTGTTAGCGGCTTAAAAAATTGTCTTTTGCCATTTACTTTACAACAAGCCCATGGGGAATCTACCCATTGAAATTACTTAAATTTTACTTAAATTAATTTAAATATTTGCAGTGGAAAATCCGAGTAAGAGTAAAAGTAAAAGTAATTTAAATTTCAAAAGTCGAGTAAAAGTAAAAGTAATCCAAAATCCGTTACTTTTATTATTTTAAGTAAAAGTAAAAGTAACTTTTTACAACACTAGTCTGAGTTACATATATGTGGACTGCATACATGGGCAAGTTGGTCCGGAGTGGGGGGGGGGTTAAACCCCAAATTAGGGTGGGTTAAAATCCGAGAAACGCAAAATACCCATATCGTTTTTTTTTCTGGAGTGCATTTTACCCATATCGTTTTTCGATTTTGAAGGAAAAATAGGTAAAAAACGCTAATTTAAGGTTAAAAGGCCCTTTTTATTGCATTTTTGAGCTTTTTATTGCTTAAAACATTCATTTTGACCTTAAAACTTAAGTTTGGAGGCACTTAGAAATCATTTCAAACACATTTTTTTTCTTTATTTTTCCAAAATTGGGGGGGTTAACTTTTTCTCCCCCCCCACTTCTGAGTGGGGGGGTTAAACCCCCCTTCTCAGAATTGGGGGGGGGGTTACCCCCCCTCAACCCCCCGTGCCCATGTATGGTGGACTGTAAAAAATTAGAATATCGCAATGCTCACAAAATAAAAATTAAAGACTCAGACCTGTGCACTGCCCCCTGGGGTTTTATTGGGGAGGCAATTCCAAAACGGGGGACACGGGGCAACTTTTTTGAAACGGGAGAGGGAGGGAAATAAAACGGGAGGCACGCAGAGGAGAAAAAAAGATAAAAAAATGCGAAAAAAGAAGGAAAAATGAAAAAAAGGGATGGTGATTGATGATGGCGAAAAAAAAATTTGGCGATGATGGCGTCATAATAGGTAAAAAATGGACTCAAATTTTTGGGTACTTTTTCATTTTTCCGCGAGGGGAGGGGGCAATAAAACGGGGGGGGGGAGGGAAATCCTCCAATAAAGCGGTGGGGGGCATTTTTAGACCGTGCACAGGTTTGTAGACCATTATATTTTTTTATAGTGAAACAATTACAATAGAACCCAGTTGTAGTTTTTTTATAGTCGGACCAAATGACAATTAAAAAAAATCATGCTCGCAGCAATATGTGGTGACCATCGCGAAATCGCCATTTTGTTCATATTTATGATTGGTTTTAACTAATACAATTACAACCGTATGGTTTAAAAAGCGACGCTTTTGAATTTTCAATCATCATCCCTTTCGGCAATACAAGAATACATTCCACATAAGTTCAACTCGGACTATTGTGCATTTTTTTTGTCGAAATATATGCCCTGGGGGAAATTGCAACGCTTGCCACTCTATTTTTAAAGCATTTTTCACGGCTATGTTTAGTGTTGTGATAGTTAACCAAAAATCAAAGTAGGTAGTTAACTACTCTAGTAGGTAGTTAACTACTTGAAATTTTTGAACTAGGTAGTTAAGTAGTAAGTAGTTAAGTAGTTAATCCTTTAAAGGTCTATTCATACTTATGACAAAACGTCCTTTGGACAAAGTCCAAAGGACAAAAGTCCTTTGGACTTTGTCCAAAGGACAAAGTCCAAAGGGAAAAGTCCAAAGGGAAAAGTCCAAAGGACAATGTATTCATACTTCTTTTGTCCTTTGGACATTTCCCTTTGGATTTTGTCCTTTGGACTTTGTCCAAAGGACAAATTCTGAGTAGCGTTCATACTTCGTCCAAAGGACAAAGTCCAAAGGACGTTTTGGCTTGTCCAAAGGACGTTTTGGTTTGTCCTTTGGACTTTGTCCAAAGGACGTTTTGTCATAAGTATGAATAGACCTTAACTAAACATATACTGGCCTTAGTAGGAATAAAAGATTAAATTTTAATGTAAAAAACACTTGTCATTCTTTTAATAATTAACAATTTTCATAATTTAAAGGTTTTTCACAGTTCTTTATGTTTAGCAATATTTACATACGGCTGGACAGATAATACTTTCTCAGTTTTTATGTTTAGCAATATTTACATAACGGCTGGACACAACCCCCTTTTGAACCAATTTTTAAAAACTACACTGTATTAATCCTCAGTCCCAACACTTTGATGAACATAAAAATTTAAAGAAGCTGTGGCAATAGCCCACAAAAGGGATTCGAAGAATCGCAGGTTTTTTTCACAAAATGACATATAAAATTTTTTTTGTGCATGTCGATTTTAAAAAAGTAATTTTTTGTGTAAGTTAGAAGACGAGCAGAAAAAACTTTCCTGTTGTTTTCAGCAAAAGCGTATAGAAAAATCAAAGACATTTTGAAAAGTTCTGACGAATTATTAATTTGGAGCTTAATTTCTCAGTAGATCTCTATACGATTTTTAAATAAACAACGCCAATGTTTCTAACCCGTTGAGTTCTCATTTTGATATATATTTTGTTAAAATCGGTCTGTAAACAAATTTTCATAATTTTGCACGGATGAATTTGATTTGCGTCGGGAACTACATTTTGAAACATTCGTTTAAATTAATCGTTCGATCGTAATCAGCCGAACACGAGTGGTTGTTTTTGAAAAAATCAAAGAAATTTTTGGAACTGTAGTGTTCTACCTTAAAAAAGTTTTGTATTTTTTACCCACTTTATTGTGTAACAGTACGGATAGGTTAGAGTTGGTAAATCGTTGTTACTCTGACACAATGAGCCAGATGCGTCGTAAAATACTCGTAACTGTGACTCTTTTTATATCTTAACACACAATTAATCTAAACAAAATGAGTCACAGTCACGATGATTTTATACTGATTGTGACTCTTTATGTCAGAGTAACGACGAAATATATCTAAAAACTTTAACGGTTTTAATTAGATTTATAAACTATAAAGCACTTTGTGCATAAAATCACTGTTGAATGGCGAAATATCGGTTTTTATTAAGCAGCGCGTGCAAATTACTGCGGTTTACTGTACTCGTTGTCACATATTGTTTCAAACATCTTTGAGTTTTACGTAATATCGCCCTGCAGATATTGATTGTTTGTGTAGAAACACTAAATACTTGACTGCTTACTTCACTAACTACTTTTTGCCTACTTTGCTAACTACTTTCTGCCTACTTTTTAACTACTTTGTTAACTACTTGTATTAACTACTTTATTTTTTGAAAGTAGGTAGTTAAGTAGGTAGTTAACTACTTTTAAAAAAGAAAGTAGGTAGTTAAGTAGTTAGTCAAAATCATGGTAGTTAAGTAGTTAACTACTTAAGTAGTTATTACAACACTAGCTATATTCTATGATATTATTATCTAATTATTTATACAACTAGCATAAAAATATGGTGAAGCTTCGGAGCTCTAGAAAAAAAATCACTTTTAACTGCAACAATTTTTTATTTACTCTTTAGAAATTATAATAATTTAAATCTTACTGCTTTTTTCATTAACAACAAAAACAAAAAAATTAGAAATAAAAGTGATAAAAAAATTTATTACTTCCACAAGTCTACAAAAATCGAATTCGTTAGTTTTGAGGCACGAATTTCACGTTTCTTTTAAATATCAGCCATTTGGCGGAACACAGGTTTAAAGAAATACAAGCGTGTGTGATTAACAAAAACTGAAATAATGGGACCCAATAAAGCATAATGGGTCCCTTAGAAAATGGGAGCCTTATTGTTGTTTAAGTTACAGAAGAAATGGGGCTCATTATCTAAGGGACCCATTATAATGGGGCCCTTTTGTGAAATGGTACCATTAACTTAAGCCCATATCTGAGTTATCGGCCCCTGATCTGAAAATAATATCCGGAGGCCCACGGCTGCCGGAATTTTCAATATAAACAACTCACGAAACGAAAAAAAATTGTTTTTTCCGCAATGAATTTGCTTTTGGAGCACAAAAGGTAAAAATAATGTAAAACTATGTTTAAAAATTTATTTATTTTCTCTTTTGTCTTAATAATAAAATTTTAAATTTTTGCAAATACATAATAATCAAGGACGTAGCCAGGGAGGGGGGGGGGGGGGCGGCCCCCCCCCCCCCCGAAACGGTCGGACAAGGGGAAAAATAAGGATAGTGGTTGGGCAGGGGGCGGCGGCGGCCCCCCTCGAAATGGTCGCCATATAGTAAAGTTTGTGGGTTTTCAGAGGCTAAAAATTCAAAATTTTCTAGCGCCTCTCTAATCGCTCGGCGCAAAATTTTAAAATAATTTTAGTACCCCAATAGACCCCCAAAAACCAAAAATTTGTTCCGCTTTGCTTCGCTCAGCGGTCACTTTCTATAGTGTACATACATATATATCTCTCGTTATTTATGTTGCCTGATGCTAATGTTATTTCAAAGTTAGTACAATAATTTTTATGAGTAATAAGTACTACACAGAAAGCAAAACAAACAATCATATTGGTTGATTTATGTACCTCCCCCCTCCTAAATTTTCCTGCCGCCTATAGCATTGGCTCGGATTTTTTTCATATAGGTAGGTACCCTAGAAAACATGGAGCCGAGATGCTGCTCATGTGTTTTGGTTTACAATGTGGGTTTAGCCAAGGGGTCTGAAACAAACGTCTCTAAATTTCTTTTTTGTAAAATCCAGGCTCTGCCAAAGTGTGCTTATGTAATTTTTAACTAAGAAAACATGTTTTTACTGCTAAAAACATTAGATAATAGGTTATTAGGCCAAAAACAGTGTATTATACAGCTTTATCTACGTTTATCCCTGCTTTTTTAACGTTTTCAAAAATTAAGGGGGGGGGGGGGGGGGGGGGCGGAGCCCCCCCCCCCCAAAAATTTCGGGGGGGGGGGGCGGAGCCCCCCCCCCCCCCCCGAAATTTTTTTTTGTACTAAAATCCGCCCCCATCCCCTAAAATGAAACTCTGGCTACGTCCCTGATAATAATAATACTACACCAAGTAGTCGATTTTAAAATCTTTTTTTTTACAATTTTTTCAAGAATGTTTTATTGATTTTCACAATTTTTTTTGGAAAAAACACCATACTAAAGGTAAACTCAACGTGGCTGCAATGCAACAGTAGTTCGTTGGATTAAAAAATGCCCCCATTAAGTAACCATTTAAATCACTAGGATATGACGTCACTTTTTTTTATCAGCTAATTAGATTCGAAATAATATAGAGCATTTGTTTGATAGTGACGTCAGATTCTCGAGTGAGTGGTTACTTTAAGGGGGGCATTTTCTAATCCGACAAACAACTGTTGCAGCCCCGTTGGGTTTACCTTTAGGTGAAAAACCATGGTTAACACGCAAAAGAACAAAGTGTACACAGGTCACAATGCAAATTTTCATAGATATAACTCTATAAGATCAAAAACACATATATTTCAAACACAAAAACTATACAAACACAACACAACTGAAGTAAACTCATTTTCAAAAAAAAAAAATTAAAAGTCAATTATTTTTCTTAATTTGCGTTTAAAACAACTTTTACGGGCTAATTTTTGGCATGGATTTCACCATCACCCTTAAATTGAAGTTTTCAGTCTTTTCTAAACAAATACGGGGTGTTTTTTTGAAAAACAAAATTAGAGTTTTTAAATTTGGGGTTTTTAAAGTATAACCTTTTACACCTATCTCTTTGCGCATGTCGCGTGCGCTAAAAAATTCACACGCGATCAGGGATGTAACCAGGGGGGGAGCGGCCGCCCCCCCCCCGAAATGGTCGCCAGATGGTAAAATTTGTGGGTTTTCAGAGGCTAAAAATTCAAAATTTTCTAGCGCCTCGCTAATCGCTCGGCGCCAAACTATAAAATAATTTTGGTACCCCAATTGAGCCCCAAAAACCAAAAATTTTCTCACTTTCTAGTATACATACATATATCTTGCTATTTATCTTGCCTAATGCTAATGTTATTTCAAAGTTAGTACAATATTTTTATAAGTAATAAGTACTACACAGAAAGCAAAACAAACAATCATATTGATTGATTTATGTACCTCCTCCCTCCTAAATTTTAAAGCCGCCTATATCATTGGCTCGGATTTTTTTTCATATAGGTAGGTACATATTGTAGGTACCCTAAAAAACATGGAGTCGAGATGCTGCTCATGTGCTTTGGTTTACAATGTGTGTGGGTCTGAAACATACATGGGCAAGTTGGTCCGGAGTGGAGGGGGGTTAAACCCAAAATTTGGGGGGGGGGGTGGTTAAAATCGAGAAACGCAAAATACCCATATCGTTTTTTTTTCTGGAGTGCATTTTACCCATATCGTTTTTTGATTTTGAAAGAAAAATAGGTAAAAAACGCTAATTTTAGTTCAAAAAGCCCCTTTTATAGCTTTTTTGAGCTTTTTATTGCTTAAAACATTCATTTTGACCTCAAAACCTAAGTTTGGAGACAGTTAGAAGTCATTTTAAAGACATTTTTTTGCTTCATTTTTCCAAAATTGGGGGGGTTAACTTTTTCTCCCCCCCACTTCTGAGTGGGGGGGGGGGTTAATCCCCCCTTCTCAGAATTTGGGGGGTTAACCCTCCCAACCCTCCCGTGCCCATGTATGGTCTGAAAGGTCTCTAAATTCCTTTTTTTGTGAAATCCAGGCTCTGCCAATGTGTGCTAATGCAATTTTTAACTAAGAAAACATGTTTTTACCGCTAAAAACACCTGATAATACGTTATTAGGCCAAAAACAGTGTATTATACAGCTTTATCTACGTTAATCCCTGCTTTTTTAACGTTTTAAAAAATTAAGGTGGGGGGTTCCTCCCCCTCCCCCAAAATTTCGGGGGGAGGGGGGGGGGGGGGGGGGGGGGGCGCGGGGCCCCCCCCCCCCCCCGAAAATTTTTTTTGTACTACAATCCACCCCCTTCAAAAAAATGAAACCCTTCACGCGACTTTTTTATAGATACTTTTGCTCAAAAATTTAGAACAGAGACAAAAATTTTTGGGTAGTGTAATGTCTGTAATGTATTTGCATTAGTGATCTTCCCAGGAGTTCCGCCCCATTTTGGCATAAACTAATTTCATGAATAATTAAAGAGTAATAACATTAATTATTTTATCAAAATTTTTTTGTAAACTAATTTTTTTTCAAAACTTATTGAACACAATAAAAAGACTTAAATATGTAAATAGAATAACTTAGAACATAATTCAAGGTTAAATACGCTTAAGGGGCGGAACTCCGGAGCTCCCTCCGTTTCGCATGTTATTAGAGGGTAGGAACATCACTAATTTACATAACAACTGTTACACAGCTATTAAAATTGATCGATTGATATAAAGTCAAATTTCATAATTGTTGAATTTTAATTGTCCTTTATCGAGTTCCGCTAAAACGGAAAATTTGGATTGCAGAAACTTGATAATAATGATTAATTGGTGTCGGCGGGCCGAATACTTATTGTCCACTGCTCCGTATCTGGGCAATATTCCTCTAAAAACATTATTGTTAGGTATTGTTATTAGTTCTGGAGTAAAAATCATCTTTTTAAAGCGTCGAGCAGCCCCCCCGCTCCTGAAAACTGAAAATTTTGTAATGTAATATGTAACCATAGGTGATTACGATTCCGGAAGCTAGGAAGGGTCGTTAAAGGGTCATTCCATGTCAAATTAACTGAAAAAAACAACAAAATTTAGCGCACCATCTTCGATTTTGCTAAAATTTGGTATACTTGTAGACCCTATGCCCAATAAGAAATATTTCAAATTATAGCTCCCAAACCTTTTGATTCCAAAGTTATGACTTTGGAGTTAGGCATATTGGAATCATTAACAGCAATAACCCCTATATATATATATATATATATATATATATATATATATATATATATATATATATATATATATATATATCATTTGAAAGCTAATTACCAGCTCTATCTGATAAAAATAAAATAAAAATACTGTTTGTGGTTAAAAAAAAGTTACAGTGAAATATAAAAAAGAATTGACAATCAAAAAAAATCATCATCACCAATTTTAATGATTTTTTTACTAAGTAAAGAGTACTGAGTATAAACATTTGGCTACATGCATATAAAATTTCATGAGAGAAATTTGCCCCTATGGCTCACAAAAAAGAAAAGAGTCATAGGGTAGTGCATTTAATTTCGGCACTTTTCCGAATTGGGCATTTTTGATTTTGGACTATATCTTTGATAATCCTGGACGGAATACGACGTTTGATAGCTCAAATGATAGCTAATTATATGTAGATGACCAGACCTGTGCACGGTCTGAAAATGCCCCCCCGTTTTATTGGAGGATTTGCCCCCCCCCCCGCCAAAAAATGAAAAAGTACCCTAAAAATATGACGCCATTTTTGACCTATGATGAAGCACGCCATCATCGCGAAATTTTTTGCAGTTTTTTGCCTATTTCAATGTATTTTTAAGCCATTTTAGACCTATTTTTACCTTTTTCTTTTGCTTTTTTGTCCCTTTTTTCCTTTTCCCTTATTTTTTTCCTTTTTTCTCTTTTTTTCTTTCTCCCCTGCTTGCCCCCCGTTTCAAAAAAGTTGCCCTCCCCCGTGCCTCCCCCATTTTGGAATTTCCCTGCCCCCCGTTTTAACCCGAGGGGGGGGGGCAGTGCACAGGTCTGGATGACTGTCGTGAGCTTTTTATTTGTAATGTTATGATTTTTTCATGTAAGTATGATTTATGAAAAATAAAATTGTTACTCGTTTTTAGAACATGGACATTTCATGATTACGCATTAAATTGGTTTAAAAATTAAACTGTCCTGGTAAAATTTAGTCTATTTTCCGAATTTTTAGTCTTCGTGGTTCTACGTTGCGCCTGTGGTGAGCAATCGTTATAAAATAAAATAGTGTAATTTCGGCACACATATTCTGTAGGTAAAAACGGGTTGAATTAAGTGGTCGGGTGTTAAATTGTAGTTGTAAATAGTTAAAAGACAACGTTGATATGTGTAGGGGTCATAGTGCTGCACTTAAACTCGATTAAGGGGGTCCTTTTAAAAAGTGCCGAAATTAACTGCACTTTTTTCCCAAAATTGCTCATTTTTGCTCATTTTGATACCATTTGGCACTTTAGCTGTAACTTTTTGCCAGTTACACGTTGAACAACAAGTAGAAGCTTAAATTAAAGAAAACTGTCTGGAGATAATGATAGGTTTTTAAATTTTTGAAAATGATAATTTTTTGACTGAGAAACAATCGATTGTTTGTAAAGTGCCGAAAATAAATACATACATTTAATTTCGGCAATTTTCCATTTTTTTAAAAACTGAATTAATTAAGTAAAAAAACAACTTTCGTACAGTGAAACTTTTATGACGCAACGCAGTATTGTAAAAGCTTTAAAATGAGCTATCAAACATGAAAATCGGGCCATACAGTGAAAAGTTACATTGGAAAAACGAAACAGTGCCGAAATTAAATGCACTAACCTACACACTTGTCTAAATTCAACCAGTTTCGTCAAATATTGACTATTTATAACACTTAACTAATACTTTACAACAAAAACCATCAAGTTTAACAACAATTTTTTAATTTACTTATCAAGGTAATATTTTGAACTACTTAACCGGTACTCTACATGCCCCTGTGCTATGCGTTCTAGAACTGTTCGGAACAGTTCTAGAACCTGTTCCGAACAGTTCTAGAACAGTTCTAGGACTGATTTGCAGTTCTCAAAATCAAAAAATAAATAAAACTCCGCAAATGATATTTAAACACATAAAACAACGGAAATACACAATAAAATCACGTGATAAGTGTTGGAAAATGTTTCGGTGACTTTTATAATGCACCAAAGTACAACTTCGGCATTTTCAAATGCCGAATTTCTCACAAATTTTGGCAAACTCGAAAGTACACCGACACCGTCCGAACAGAAACTTCAGACTGTTCCGAACAGTTCTAAAACGAGTTAGAACTTCCGAGTTAGAACTGTTCCGAACAGTTCTAAAACTGTTCGGAACAGTTCTAGAACCTGTTCCGAACAGTTCTAGAACTGGACCGGTTGAGTACGGGTTAATCTCAAATTTAAGCTACCTTGTTTCACTGTGTGGAACAAAATTTGTAAAACAAAAATAGTCAGCCTCACTTAAAGGATATATCAGGAAAATTATGAATAAACTGGATTTTACCTTTTTTATGTTCGCGATTGCAGTGAGACATAATTCCATTTCCTTCTGTGACAGTTTGTAGCATACATGGGCAAGTTGGTCCGGAGTGGGGGGGTTAAAATCCGAGAAACGCAAAATACCCATATCGTTTTTTTTCTGGAGTGCATTTTACCCATATCGTTTTTCGATTTTGAAGGAAAAATAGGTTAAAAACACTAATTTTAGGTCAAAAAGCCCTTTTTATTGCATTTTTGAGCTTTTTATTGCTAAAAACATTCATTTTGACCATAAAACTTAAGTTTGGAGGCAGTTAGAAGTCATTTTAAAGACTTTTTTTCTGCATTTTTCTAAAATTGGGGGGGGTGAACTTTTGCGCCCCCCCCCCCACTTCTGAGTGGGGGGGGGGGATAAACCCCACTTCTCAGAATTTGGGGGGGCTTAACCCCCCCCCAACCCCCCCCGTGCCCATGTATGGTTTGTAGCCTCTTCCACTGCGTCCAGGCAATTTCTGGGGCAACTTTTTAAATGATTGAGTTGCTCAGAAGTCAGAACTACTCCAATATCTGGATAGTGTGCGAATGAAAATGAACCAGAAGGTCCTAATGGCTTCAAAAAACTCAATTTTACTTCGCTTTGCTTTGAATCTACTGATAGAACTGAGGCTAAATATCATTGTCCAAAATAATTCACTGTCACATAGCCTTTGATTTGGTCAATGTCCAATTCAGTCAAAGTGTCTCCTTCATTAATTTTAACTAACCGTCCAGCATTTGCCAGCGAGAATTCTTTCATTATTACACTACTGGTTTGCGATTGAGGGATAAATGCATGCAGTTTTTGCGTTCCTTTTATGGTGCATCCAAGTCTAAATCTTTCTTCCAGAACTCTAAATTCAGCATCATACTGTTCTTGTGTTGTAAATTCAACAGTTATTGATGGAATATTCTGGGAAGCAAAGTTGTAGAGATCAAGCGGAGACATTATTTGTTCATAATAAAAACATTGCAGGCTGGCTTTAGCAGCCATTCTTTTAATAGTTCCTCCTACTCCATCACAGGCGCCTTTCCCATGAGATGTAGCAAAAATGTGCCACTCTGCTGGACATCCAAAATCAAGTTTATGGTTGAGTGAGTTGCAAGCCTGCAACGTCCTTATTATGAACAAATAATGTCTCCACTTGATCTCTACAACTTTGCTTCCCAGAATATTCCATCAATAACTGTTGAATTTGCAACACAAGAACAGTATGATGCTGAATTTAGAGTTCTGGAAAAAGATTTAGACTTGGATGCACCATAAAAGGAACGCAAAAACTGCATGCATTTATTCCTCAATCGCAAACCGGTTTAATAGTCAAAAATTTTTGCTGGCAAATGTCAGTCGGTTGTTCAAAATTAATAAACGAGACACTTCAACTGAATTGGAAATTGACCAAATCAAAGGCTATGTGACCATAGGTGTTTTTTTTGGGGGGGGGACAGAGGGGTGCACCCCCCCCCTAGAGCCAAAATTTTGGACCCCCCCTCCAGAAAAAATTCAGGGCCCCCCTCCCGATCAATTTGGAAGTATATTTTTTTATTTACTGTCAAAAACACGGGTTTTTAGTTAAAAACAATGTTTAAATACACTTTTTAGGCCTAAATAGGCTGTTTTAATACATAAAATTTAATATTAGACCTAAAAACACTTAAATTATTGAGTTAAAAAAATTTTGCTAAAAAATTGGACCCCCCTGCCTTGACCCCCCCTAAATTTGAAATCTCGCAGCCGGGGTCGACTCCCCCTAAAAAGCCAGGGGAGTCCGGACCCCCCTGGACCCCCCTAAAAAATTTTGGCCTTCCACCCGGGGATGGACCCCCCCTAGCGGACCCGACCAAAAACACCTAAGTATTTGACAGTGAATTATTTTGGACAATGATATTTAGCCTCATTTCTATCAGTAGATTCAGAGCAAAAGGAAGTAAAATTGAGTTTTTTGAAGTCAGCAGGACCTTCTGGTTAATTTTCATTCCCACACTGACACTATCCAGATATTGGGGTAGTTCCGAACAACTCAATCATTCAAAAAGTTGATTCATAAGTTGCTGGACAAACGCAGTGGAGTGGAAGAGGCTACAAATAGTGGCAGAAGAAAATGGAATATGCCTCACTGTAATCGCCTACATAAAAAAGGTAAAATCCAGTTTATTATCATAATTTTCCCGGTATGTGCTTGAAATGAGGCAAACTACCAATTTTTGTTTTTCAAAATTTTGTTCAACACAGTGAAACAAGGTAGCTTAAATTTGAGATAAAAGTAGTTCAAAATATTACCTTCATAAGTAAATTAAAAAACTGTTATTAAACATGATGGTTTTTGTTGCAAAGTATTAGTTAAGTGTTATAAATAGTCAATATTTGAAAAAACTCGTTGAATTTCGACAAGTTAGTATGACTCTTTTCTTTAATTGTGAGCCATAGAAGCAAGGGCGTAGCCAGGGAGGGGGGGTTATTGGGGTTGTAACTCCCCCCCTTTTGGGCTTGCTAAAGTAAAAATTTGAGGTCTTAAGAGAAAGAATTTAAAAAAATTTTCTCGCGCTTCGCTCTGCTCAGCGCTCGACACTTAATACCTTTTTACAACTTTTAAGTGGTTTTTAATTAATTTTAAAGACAATTTTTGAAAAATTTTCGTGGTTTCGCACGATTTTTAATGTTATGCTGTTTTAAACCTAAAATTTTTCAAGTTTAACTTAAAAAAACAATGCAAATAACAGCAAAAAGAATTACTTAGCGCAAAGTGCAAAATTTTTTTACCGTTTTTAGTGTATTTTTTTACGCTATTTTTAAAATTTAGAGTACAACCACCTACAACCCATCTTGCGAAAAATTTGTATGAAGTACAACCCCCCCCTCCTTTGCAACCCTAAAATCCTGGCTACGCCCCTGCATAGAAGCAAATTCCGCTCAGGAAATTTTATATGCATATACCCAAGCGTGTTTGTTATCTTTACTCAGTTAAAAAATCGTTAAAATTGGTGATGATTTTTTTTATTGTCAATTCTTTTTTATATTTCACTATAACTTTTTTTTTTGGCCCCAATTAGTATTTTTATTTTAGTTTCATCAGATAGAGCTGGCAATTAGCTTTCAAATGATATATAAATATTGGAAAAGTTATTGTTGTTAATCATTCCAATATGCCTGTTTTAAAATAGGACGTTCGGTTAAAATCGGGGCCAAAAGCTCAAATTAAGGGGTCATAACTTTGGAACCAAAAGGTTTTGGGGGCTAAAATTTGAAATATTTCTTATTGGGCATAGGGTCTGCAAGTATAGCAAATTTCAGCAAAATCGAAAGTGGTGCGCTAAATCGATTTGTTGAGTTGACATGGAATGACCCCAAAAGTTAACTGAGTAACAATTGGAAGAGAAGAATTCGTCATTACTACGGCAAAATGAGCCACTGTGATTACAAAATACACCTGACTGTGACTCATTTTGTAGTTAATAGGGTCATATTTTAAATTTAAAATGAGTCACAAGCACATATATTTTATACGAACAGTGGCTCATTTTGCCGCAGTAACGACGTTTTTGAAAGTTGGATGAAGCAAGAATATATAACACAAGAGAATGTCCGACTGTACACTAAATTTTTGACCAAAGTTTTGCGAGAAAACTCGCGCTTTCAAATTTGTGTGCGACTTTTCTCGCAAAAATCCGCCATTTTCTGCTAGTATTCCCGCGCTGCGATTTTTAACACAGTGTTAGTTTTCTCGCAGTGCGACTTCTTTTGCACGCTTTACTGCTTTATTCGCACTGAGATTATTTTCGCACTGCGAGTCTGGCTGCACAACAAAAAAATAAAAACAAAGCGGAGCGAAAATTTTGTGTTTAACTGAATAAAAGTAGTTTTTTTTAACCTTAGGATGTTAAACTTTTTTAGTTTTAATAAAATAAATTAACTTTCCGATGTTTTAAAATTAAGTAAAATAAGTTTCGAAGTGTTTTACTCCATTGAAAATGACTACCAGCGTCTGTATTATTTTGTTGCGCAGCCAGACTCGCAGTGCGAAAATAATCGCAGAGCGAATAATGCAGTAAAGAGTGCGAAAGAAGTCGCAGTCCCCACTGCGAGAAAACTAACACTGTGTTAAAAATCGCAGCGCGGGGAAAACTAGCAGAAAATGGCGGATTTTTGCAAGAAAAGCCGCACACGAATTTGAAAGGGCGACTTTTCTCGCAAAATTTTTTGTCAAAAATTTAGTGTACAGTCGGACATTCTCTTGTGTTATATATTCTTGGATGGAGTAAAGTGGGATAAGTTTATTAAACTGACAATTTTTGTAAATACAAGCAAGAAATAAGGTTTTTTCTTTTTTTTTAGTTTTACAGTTTTCGTTAGAGAGAAACAACATAATGACACAAAAATATACCTAAGTTGAGTTGGTTGTTAAAATAAAAGTCTCTCACCATAACCAGCATGGATGAACACGGTCAAAAAACTAGGGGGGGGTGTTTACCCCAGGTCAGTGACATTTTTAAATCTAGGGGGGTCCTATGGAGTAGAACTCCCCCCCCCCGAATTTTTAAGGGGGGGGGGTCGTCCCGAGTGGAAGATTTTGAAACCTAGAGGGGGGTTAGGTGGGGTCCAATTTCTGAAGCAAAATACTTTTAAACCATTAAAGATTTAATAATAGTTTTTTTTATAAGGTAATACTACATTTTATTAAATAAAAAGCGATTTTGAGGTATAAAAAGGGTGCAAAAACATGAATTTGTGTTGAAAATTCAGGTTTTTGGAGGAAAATTTAGTATAAAGAACTATTTAAAATTTTCTCGAGAGGGGAGGGGGGGTCAGGAATAAAAAATTGGAAAATTTAAGGGGAGGGGGGGCACTGGATTTTTTTTTCTGGGGAAGCCTAAATTTTGAGGCCAGGG